>CM076582.1:1543758678-1544024541 GCA_034641835.2 Pinus albicaulis | reverse complement strand
TCAGTGAGAGGTAAGTGCTCGGTGAGGGAGTAGTGTGCTTGTGCTCGGTTGTAAAGAGCCAAAGGTTTAGGCTTAGTGTTTGCTGCAAAAGTGTTTGTGTTCAGAAAGGGACGTGAGGGTTGGCTGGTGCAACTGCTGAGTTGTGCCAGAGTTGTGTGCTTGATGATGTGAAGAGCTGTGAGAGAGCTCGTTGTCCGGAGAGCTCGATGTGCAAAGATTGAGCTTCCCCGAGATTGAGTGCCCGTTATGTTGTTTGTAGGTGTTGGAGAGCCGACCTTGGATATCAAGTTGGGGAGCTGATAGTGGGATATGATATACCGAGCATGGACCCCTTTGGTGTATTCTTGGGCTAACAACGGACCAGCAGACCAGCAGAAGACAAGTCGGAGCCAGCCGTTGCCTAGAGTAAAAGCCGTTGTTGAGAGGTGCTTTGGGGACAACGTCGAGGAAGAGTTCTGAGGAGCGTCCAGGGTTGTGGCCGGTGGAAGTGGAGTGTGCACCGGAAAAATAAAGTGCGGTTATGTGTTGCAGATGTAAGGAGTGTTGCCCCCAATCACTGTGCAGCTGACAAGCCTATGAAAGCGTCATTTGTTGTGATGACAAGAGGTGGCTCTTGAGCTATGTTCTTGCAAGGAGAAGCCAAGAAGCCGTGAGGGAAATTTCGCTGTTGTGGCTGTAGTGAGTTGTTTATCTGAAGTTTTTGTGAAGCCGTTGAGTTGAGTTTTAGCTCGATGAAGTGAAGAGCTAAGGGATAGGTCTTTTTTTTTGGACTAGTTGTTGCTCCTTGTGCCACGTAGGAGCTTGGGTGCTATGTGTGGGGAGAGCCCATTGTGTGGAGAAGTTTGATTAAGCAAGCTTAAGAAGTTGTGGAGGATATCAGTTATATGAAAGTAGCTTAGATCTGTGTGTGGAGTAAACCAGGTCGAGGGGGTTGTTGTTGGGTGTTTAGTGGATCGTTTAAGGAAGTCGTGAAAGCTTTCCTTGCAGTTTAGCTCATGCCGAAAGTGTGGTTGCTGAAATAGAGCCAGACCAAAACGGGTTTCAGATGAGTGTTTGGGTTGTTTTATGACCATGTGGAGTGCGAGGGCGCATGAGAGTGCTGAGTCACCTATGGAGGCGGTGAAAATATTCACATGGCCTATGGAAATCATGTAGCAAAGTTGTTCATAGGTTAAAATTACAGTTGGTTTGAGCGGCAGCGGAAGAGAGGAGTAAAACTTGTTTTGGACTGTGTAGTGTTGTCCATCTCAAGTGTTGGTGTGGCATATCTTAGCATTGAGGTGCGTTACTGAGAGACAACAAAATAAGCGTGTCAAAGCATATTTTTTTTAAGTCGATTCAATTAATTCGATGTGAGTACTTAAATAGATTGGTGTGGAGATGTGGGGTAAGTCATTTGACCCTCACATGTGGAGGAGGCATTGTTAGTATGTGTGAGTCATAAGCTTGTGTGAATCTGTGTGGAGTAATAGCACTCTGGCGTGGCATAGATAGCAAATTGGCATGGGTTAAACAACCCTTCGTTGTGTGAAGCCCTCGTGGAGCCTAGAGCTGGCGTGGAAGGGTGCAACTGTGTTGAAAGATGGTTGTTGAAATTTAATTGTTGGTGTGAAGACTATCATGCAGTTTTGAGGAGCCAAAATTTGTTGTTTGTTGCAAATTCGGCATGGGTCAACAAAGTAGACTCAAACACTCTCAAATAAAATTGAAAGTGCTGAAGAGAAAGAATGACAGCGCAGAGGTAGAATCTGGAATATTTCCAACCATAGAATTTATGCTCAATGAAGATATGAATCTGGATCAGCTAGAAGATTTTACAGATGCAGTATTGAAGAGATTAATGCCAGTGCTGCCATCATTCTCAGGTAAAAAATTTGAAATTTGGGCTATTAAAATGGAGGAACTACTAGGTTCAGTAGATTTATGGAAATTTGTGCAAGAAACTTCTATGAATTCTGATTATAAAAGTAGACGCGCAGTAGCATTGTTTCTCATTATATTAGCTCTTCTCATTGGCATATTCTTGAAATGAAGTATAGCATGAAGTGGAGTGAGAAAGGTGAATTAAATGAAATTGTTGTTAAAAATACTGATTGTGTTGAAAGCATCATAATTGGGATCAAGTATGAAAGACTGTCAGGAGATGACAATAAAGTAAACAATGTTACCGATGAAATAGGTAACCGCACTGTTACCTACTTTTTTTTGGTAGCATAAAAAGCACCTGATTTTGAAAAGTGGTGATGCAGAATCACTTTTTTTTTTTTGAGCACATTTTTGACACTCTAATATTTTTATTTATGAAGTATGAATATTTGTTTTAAAATGTTAGTAATTTTCATGCTAATTTTGAAACGTATTGATGCAACATCAACTTTTTTTTTCTAGAGCGGTGATTTTCATGCTAATTTTAAAACGTATAGATGCATCATCAACCTTTTTTTTTTAGAGTGGTAATTTTCATGTTGGTAATAAAACACAAAACTTAGATAAAATATATATATATAAAAACAATAAAAAAACCAATAAAAAAGTAAAAAAAAACAAAATTAACTCGTAAAATAAAAAATTTAAACAAAAATAAATAAATAAAAACAAAAATATTCCAAAATTATATCAAAAGAAATGACAAAATTTGAAAAAAAAACACATAATTTAAAGAAAAAAACAAAAATTAACCCAAAAAAAAAAAAAAAAAAAGCATCAAAAACATTTTTTTCCAAGTTATTAAAAAAAACCATAAAAAAAAAATAAAAAAAATAAAAAAATAAAAAATAAAAAAAATAAAAAAAATTAGATAGAAAATTTAAAAATAATTTGAATTACAAAATTAAAATTTAGATGATAATAATAATAATAATAATAATAAATAAATAAATAAATAAATAATAATAATAATAATAAAATAAAAATTAAAATTAAAATAATAATAATAATAAGAAAACAAAAATACAAATTTTAAAATTAATTATAAAAAAAAAATGAAAAAAACCACGTGCAAATAATTAAAAAAACAAATATCCATAAATTTACTATTTTTTTTTAAATGAAACCATTTATAAATTTTAAAAATGAAAAACTAAATGAACTAAAAGATTAAAAGATTAAATTAAATTAAAATTTATAAATTTAATAAATAAATTTTAAATTTTAAGAAATAATTAATCTAAAATATTAAATTTAAAAAAAAAAATAAAAATTAAAAAAATAAAAAAAAATTAAATTCAAAATAAAACATTTGAATTAAAAAAAAAAAAAAATTAAAATTTTTTGAATTAAAAAAAAAAAATCAAATTTAAAAAAAAAAATATTAAAAACTAAAAAAAGAATTTTTTGATCGTGGTGGCGCCACCAATCGGCCTCCTGCCCAGGTGGCGGTGGTTGGGTGGGCGAGGCTACATGCGGTCCTAGCCCGCTGCAGCCTCCCACACGCCAACCCGGCCGACCTCCGTCGCCACTGTGCGGGGCCCAGGTCCAGGCTCAGCCCTCACACTGCGGGAGGCCGAGAGGCCTCGCCCCACGGCGGGCGGGTCAAGGCTCGCCCTCCCGGCTAACGGAGACGGTCGAAGTCGCCTCCATGCATGAGCGATCCAGAGAATGCGCCCTCGCCCATGAGGAAGCCGGTGCAGGAATCACCCTCCTACCACGGGAGGTCGATTAAGGGCTCTCGCGGTGAAGGCGGTCCCGGGGAATCGCGCTCCTTCGCGGGAGGCCGGTCCAGAATCACCCTCTCGCGCCGCAGAGAGGCATGATACAAAGATCGCCCTCCGACGAGGCCGGTCGGGATCGCCACGAGGCCGGTCAGGGAGATCGCCCTCTGCCGCCGCGGGAGGCCGGTCCAGGAATCACCCTCTGCGACGAGAGGCCGATTCCGAGAATTGCCCTCCGCGTCGGGAGGGCGATTCCGAAATCGGCCTCCGCCCGGCGAACCGGCCTCCCGCCGCCACGGGCGAGAAGTAGGTGTGGCCACCATGATAAAAATTCATTTTTATTTTTTATTTTTAATTTTTTAATTTTATATATATATATATATATATATATAATTTTTTTTTTAATTAAAAAAATCTAAAATTATTATTTTTTTATTTAATTTTTATATTTGAAATTTAATTTGTTTTTTTTTAATTTTTTAATTTTTAATTTTTATTCATTTTTTTGTTTTTCTAAATTTTGTATTTTTTTTTATTTAATTGATTTTTTTTTTAATTTTTTCATATTTTTTTAATTATTATTAAATTTTATGTTTAGCTTTTCATTTAATTTTTTAAAATTTAGTAAATTTTGTATTTTTTTTTTTTAAATTTATTTGAATTTAATATTTTTTTTTTAAATTTTTTAATTTATTATTATTATTATTTTCTAAATAAGATTGTTCTATTAACAAGGAAATATAATTACATCGTGACCAAGGTCGAGACTACTGCCCTTGAAGAAGGCAGAATAATCATGATAAAACACATAAAGGTTACTGCCCATTAACAGGGAAACCAGTCTGAAGAGAATATTCAAAACCCATGCAGGGGAACAAGATGAGATCTTTCTGAAGATGCAAAATTTGCATGGCTCCAAAACATTACAAAAAGCCAAAATTCCAAATATCAATTTGCACAGAGACAAGCCCCTTGCTATGGGCTGCAAGTAAAGGAAAAAACATCATAGTTACCAGACTAATCATCTGTGGGTTCCTCAACAATACGACACCAGCCTGAAGCGAGCAAATCTCTGGCCAGAGCGTCTTCAGAAACTGAGGGGCCAGGATCAGCAGGAGCCATCACAACATCAGGAATGCTACGAGCCTGGTTAGCCGAAACCTGCATCCCCGTGCCGCCTGCCCTCGTTGGGATGTTCGAAGTCTGGGCATAATCCACATCGAGACCCGCAGAATGATCGCTATCCTCCTCCCGTTGGGCTTCCTCATGGAAGACCACTGTGAAAATGGCAGTGATTCTAGGACGCAGCAAAGCGCTGTTGAAAGTGAAGCTCACAGAGCCAGTGGTGGGAGGAAACGAGGAAGCTGGAGGGCGACGAGCCGGGGAGCTCGGGCTAAAGCGAGAGTCAAGGAGGCGCCCTCTCCCACTACGGGTGCAAGGGTAATGGCCAGCCATCAATCCACTGGAAAGAGAAGGAGAGACAGAAGAAGGGCTAGACTACGCACTCGAAGGTCGACCCCTGGTGCCGCCTCTGCGACTCCGCATTCTGTGGCGCAGACGAGGCATAGGGGAACCAAGCTGGAACCAAACAACAACAATGGTAGTGAAAAAGCAATGCGAGATGAGGCCAGAGGCCCGAGCGAAATGCCTAGAATCCGACGAAGCAGCGACTCTTTATGTCCAGAGCGCAACTTCAAAAGAACCTCCCCTTCCAAAGAGCGAGAGACCCCAGGCCTGTTAAAGCCAACACAGAACCGATTGAAATCAGAAAAGTGACCAGAGACCAGGTTGAGGCAGGCGCGATGCGACTGAGGCAGCTTCTCAAGAGGCGCAACGCCTCCCTCCCATTTATCCTTCCCTCTCCTGCATCGAGAGTTCCCCATCCGAGCAGATGCATTGATGATGGCCGAAGGCTCCAGCATGCTGAAGCATGCGAAGGCAATTAACATTGCAGAGAGCGTGAAGTGAAAACCAAAACCTTTTGTTTCAATGCCGAGGAGATCTGCAGATCGTAAATGCCAAGATTTGTCGAACGATATCCAAATATCCATCATGTCCAGGGTGGGCAGGTGTCGACCCACCTCGCCGGACCCCTGTCCCATCGTTTTAATCCGCTGGCTGTACACCTGCATCCGGGAATTATTATTTTTTTAATTACATTAAATTTTTATATTTTTTTATTTCAATTAAAATTGTGTATTTAAAATTAGTTTTTTTTTTTTTTAATTAAACTTAATATTTTCAAATTAATTAATTTTTTATTTTATTTTTTATTTAATATATTTTTTTAATTTTACAATTTTAATTAATTTTTAAAGTTTTCTAACTTCTTATTTTAACAAAGTTTTTTTTTCTTTATATTTAAAAATTATTTTTTATTTCAAAATTTATTTGGTTATTTATTTATTTATTAAAATTTAATATTTTTTTTTTAAATTTAATTTGTTATTTTAATATTAACATTTTTTTTTAATTTAATAAAATCTAATATATATATTTTTAATTTAAGTTCTTATATATATATATATATATATATATATATTATTTTTTATAATTTAAATTTAATTTATTTTTTAAAATCTATTTGTTTTTTTAATAGATATTTTTTTTAATTTAATATTTTTATTGTATTATATTTTTCATCTTTTATTTTTAATTAATTTTTCATTTTTTTACTTTTAATTTCAATGATGTTTTTTTTTTTAAATTTTTCTTTAAAGTTTTAAATTTATTAAAATTTAATATATTTCTTTAAATTTAATTTTTTATTTTTTTTTAAATTTAATAAACATTTTCTTTTTCTTTTTTGAATTTAATTTCTATATTTTATTTTTTATAATTTCTATTAAACACCATGTTGAAACACACACATGGTGTATGAGGAGAATAACACACACACACAAGAGACTCCACACAATGAAGGATAAGCGTGAGGCTTTCTTATTTTCCATTATACAAAGATGTACATTTATAGTACAATGGTGTGACTCTTGGTTTCATATTCCAAGGTCACTTGGACTCCATTGTGACTTTTCGCATTCCACACCTACCCATGTAGGATTAGGTGTTCCAACATCCCCCCTTAATCCGAAGGGGTATGTGTGATTCCAAGAAAAGAGTTGTAATACAAATATGCAAAGTATACATGGAAGCACTTGGGCTGAATCAACTCTCTGAAATGTTGGAAAAAAGAGGTGGTTTTAGGATGACCACAAACACTGGAATGCAAAACTTGTTGCAGTTCCCGGAACTCTTCCAAAACTGGCAAGAAGCTGAAAGCTTCTGCTAGAGGAATTGTCCCTCATAAAAAAAGGAGACCTTCAACCTAAAAGAAGGGAGGTCTACTACCTGTGATGGTTTTAGGATTACCAACAACTCTGGAATGCTTTGAAGCATTTCCTGGAACTCAACCAAAGCTGGCAAGAAGCTGAAGGCTTCTGCTAGAGGAAGTGTTCCTCATATATGAAAGGGAGACCTTCGACCTAAAAGAAGGGAGGTCTACTACTTGTGATGGTTTTAGGTTATCCACCAACCAAAGATGATGGTTTTAGGTTATCCACCAACCGAAGGCATGCTCATGGGCATCCATGTCTCTGGCTACATCTCTGAATCTGGAATGACGAATTGTGACTCAGGCTCGCTTGAACTGTTGGCTACAACTCTGAACATGGAATGAGAGATTGTGGCTCAGGCTCTCTTGATCTGTCGTCGACGCTTGTACATGAACACCATTTTCCCCCCTGTCAGGGACAAGGTGAGATGATGGCGAAAACTCAACTGCAAGTTTGCTCAATATCCGTGAACAAGTTCTAACATGTGTCGTAAACATCTTCTTGGCTACTGATGCCCATTGCCAAGAAGCGATCCATCCAAGATGAATCTTGGTTCTTGCAGGAGGCTTGTTTCTGAAGCATATGTCTGAAGAATGAGTGTGTCGACCACAGTGCTTGCATGGATGAAGATCAAAACAATGATCTTTCATATGGCCAACTCGGTCACAGTGTTGGCATTTCCCAATCTGTTGTTGTTGTTGAACAAGATCTGGAACAGCTGCAGGTGAACTGTCATACATGAATCCGACACTCTGAAATCTGATGGGCTTTGTGTAGTACGGAATATGAAAGGACACATCATTGTCATATCCAAGACCAGTTCGGTGCTTGTTGTGGACAAGCTCTTCCCAAGGTCTGACGATGGGCTTGAGAAGTGCAGGTTGATCTGCTGCATCTGCATGTACATCTGCTCTTGTGCAAGGAACTGAATGTGAATCGTCTGCAACTTTATCTTCTTTCTTCTGATGAGAGTCCTTCACAATCTTCTGAACAGAAACAGGTTCAGAATGGTGACTCTTCTGCTGAAGTTCCTCTTGTTGAAGCTGAGATTCCAATTGCAAAAACTCAATCTTCTCATGTGCATATAGCAAACAACTTTGAATGTTACAAAGAGCATCCTTGCTCATTTTTATCACATCATCAACATTTGAATGAATGAGGTTATTCAACAACACTAATACCTCATTGATTTTGGCCATTTCAACAATTTAGGCTCAAAAAATGAAGGGTGTCGGCTTCAACCGAAAATGCACCCGTTTACAATGTGATTTAACAAAAAATACAAATGACTCCAAAGAATTTCCAACTATGGAAATCTCAAAGTACAAAATCTGCTCCTCAAATGATGGAGGGCAATCAACAATTTTTCAACTCAATTACACTTCAAGACTTGAATGAAGATGCAAATCAATGTCAGTTCAATACAATATTTCTGCAAAATATGTGCAGCTGAAAACACTATGCAAGAAGCCTTTAAAGCAGCTGAATTTTTTCTTCAAATAACGGTTTTCAATGATGGCAAACTTGTCTTCAAATGTAAATTTCTTCAAAAAATCACCCTTCAAATCAATGCCACAAATCACAATGTAAATCTGCAATTTTCTCTATGTGTATTGTCCATTTACTGATACATCATTTTCTCTCTCTTCCTCTCTTTCTACTCTTCCTCTCTCTCTGCTGTTTTTTTTTTTTAATTAATTAAAAAATAGATTAATGGAAATTAATTAGATATGGAGGGAATTTAAAAAAGAGGGAAATTTATTGGGAGGGGAGAGGGAGTATTATATGGAGGGGTTTATTAATGGGGGAGGGGGGTTATTAAATAAAATATTAAAATGGAAAAGGGATTTTTTTATTTTTTTTTATTTTTAAAGAAAGGGAATTAATTAAAAAATGGGAATGAAGGAGTGTAGTTAAAAAGGAGGGGGATTAATTGAGATGGGATGGAATTAATTAAAAAATGGGAATGAAGGAGTGTAGTTAAAAAGGAGGAGGGGGATTAATTGAGATGGGACGTATATTAAAATTAAATATAAAAATTGATTTTAAAAAAATGGGCGGTATTGTTATGAGAGGGGAGAGGGTGTAGTGTTATAGCAATGGAGAAATCGAATGGGCGTAGAGCGTAGGTGGAGTTTGTAAGGGGTTTTGGGGGGAGCCGTAAGGCAGTGTGTGGTCGTGGAGTGGCATAAGGAAATAGCAAGGGGCGTAAGGAATAATGGGAGCAGTAAGCCGTGAGGATAGTGTTGAGTGTGAGGTATGGTGTAAATTAAATGCAGAGTGCCGAGGGTTGGGGTTGGGAATGAGTATATGTGTTGCAGTGGATTGGGAAGAGCGGAGCGCTGTTGAACACAGAGAGAGCCGTAGGGTGAGGGATGAGCGTGAGAGGTAGGGAGCAGGGTAGCGTGGAGAGGTTACGCTGCAGAGATGGGGAATGGAGGGTCGTGTAGTGTGAGGGTTTGAGCGTATAATGCAGAAGGTGAGGGCGTATTGTGTTTTGAAAAAAAATGAAATAAAAATCTGGATGAGAGGGGCGTTTGAGAGGGGCTGTATGGCCGTGGAAGGCATGTAGGGGAGCGCCGTGTGTAGTAGATGGGTTTCTATGTGTGGAGGATGAGTGAAGTTTGTAGAGTGAGGGGGTTGGGAAAGCGTGGAAGGGAGAGTCAAGGGTTCTGGTTGCATAGAAATTTTTTTTTTTTTTTTTTTTATTTTTAAAACAGCAGAGAGCAGAGAGCAGAGGATTTTTTTCTTCCAGCAGCAGATATTGGATAAATGTAGAATTTTCCAGAAATTTCAGCAGTAGAACCCAGAGATTTTAAAACAGCAGCAGATTTTTCCAGATATTGCAGAGAAAACTCAGAAATTTTTCTAATAGACCAGCAGCAGAAGAACCTAGAATTTAGAGAACTCAGAAATCTCAGAAATTTCTTCAAAAAAACCCTCTTTAAACTATTTTCCAGCAGCTTAAAAATGCAGAAACTTTCAATGGAAAAACTCAGAATTCTTTTGTAGTAAAACCAAAAACTTCTTCAAAAATCCAATTTAAATAGTATCCAGCAGCTCTTCAATGCAGAATTCAATGAGCAGAAATTGCAGAGAAAAATAAACCTTCAAATGGACAGTGCTGCCTTTCTTCAAAACCAATGCCGGAATGCTGCTGCTTCTCAAAACACTTCTGAATGGCGGCAAAAACACTCTAAATGCTGCAAAAATGTCAAGAATTTTGCAGATATGCACAGGCCATAAACACAAATGGCTCACTCAAAGTGGAGCAGAGCCAGCAATCACCCGCTCTGATACCATGTTAAACACCATGTTAAAACACACACATGGTGTATGAGGAAGATGAGCACACACACAAGAGACTCAACACACAATGAAGGATAAGCGTGAGGCTTTCTTATTTTCCATTATACAAAGATGTACATTTATAGTACAATGGTGTGACTCTTGGTTTCACATTCCAAGGTCACTTGGACTCCATTGTGTCTTTTCGCATTCCACACCTACCCATGTAGGATTAGGTGTTCCAACAATTTCTTTCCTTTTTTAACTTGTTTTTTTTTTAATTTAATATTTTTTTTTTGTTTCTATATATTTTGAAATTTTAATCTTTAATTTTTTTTTTTAATTTTTAATTTTTAATTTTTTCTTAAATTTTAATTTTTTTTAATGTTTGAATTAAAATTATTATTTTGTTTTTATTTTTATTTTTTTATTCCTATATATTTTTAAATTTATTTTTTTCTTAAATTTTAGGTTTTTTTTAATGTTTGAATTTTAAAAATTAAAATATGTTATTTCTATTTTTCAAAATGTCAAAAATATGACATTTTTTTTTTTTTTGGTTATTCCAGCGTCAACTAGTTTTGTTTTGAGGGTGTTTATTCAATCCTTTTTTCAAGAAACAATTTTTTTTTTAGCATAATTTTATAAAATGTTGAAATTTGATCTTCAAAAAAAACCAAGTGCGTTCTCGAATACACTTTTTTTTGTTTTTGAGGTGTTTTTTCATGTTTTTTGAGTCTTTTTGGGCTAGAGTTCCTATTTTGAGGTCAGGTTACCTATTTCATCGGTAAGTGTTATGTGATAGTCAATAAATTCTCTGTGATGCAAAAACTGGTGAAGTCAAATATGATGAGAATTGTGTATCTCATGAGGAATGGTTATGTTTGATGCATGAAAAGCAACTCATTGATGAGTTGTTGTTTGGTGAGAGGATATGCCTATATTCATATGCAAATCAAATGCAGGATGACATGATTGCAACAATAGAGTTGATTAAAGAGGTTGAAGACATGAATCAACCAACTATGAAAGATGAAGATCTACAGAATGATGTAGATATTGAAGAGAGAAAAATTGTGGAAGATTCAATAGCAGCCCATGAAGCTGTAAATGACTCAATAGTAGTTGATGAAGTTGTGGAAGACTTGATAATAGTTGATGAACTGAATAAAGTTAATAGCCCCTTTAAAGAAGAGTATGCTGATATTGAAGAAATGGCAAGCATTGAAGACAAGTGTACATCCCGAAAACCTCCAGCAATGGTGAATGGAAAGAATGCTAGCTTGCAATCAAGAAAGGAGAAACTTCATCACTATCTTATGGCAATAAAGGTAAAGATGAAATTGCATCTGCAAGTAAACAAGTACGGACCATTTAGAAAGACGACAAAAATGAAAGTGTTGTTGTCATGTACTATTGTAAGCCTAGCTGACACTTAGATCAGTAGGCATGTCAATTAAGAGTATGTTTGTATGTATTGTGTTATAGTGTATGTTGTATGTCTGTATATGGTTGAAATTAAGGGAGAGTGTTGGATGAACAGTGATTTCAACCAACCCCGTCGAAAAAATTAAATGTAGAAGATATCTCGGAGTTTCTGGAGAGATCACATACCTTCCTAAAGAAGCTATCTCCACCGACATTCTAGATAATCCAAAAGCTTCCTCATTCTATATAAAAACCATTCTGTGTAAATGGAAAGTAACAAGTTTGTGTATTTAGCTGCGTTCTGTGATACAAGCAACGAATTTATTTCGAATTCAAATTTTAATTTTTTACTCGATTGCATTTTGCCGCTTTCATTTGTCTCCAGTCCTATTTCAAAGACAACACTCCTTTCAATTATATTTGAATCAAAACATCATAAAAACAATTGCTATGCTAATTATATTTGAATCAAAACACACAAGATTTTAAAACTTCAATTTCGGGTATTATTTCATAAGCGATGCTTCAACAATAAGAAAGCTGAGATCGCTGAGATCATTATTTGGCGCTGGTTCTTATTCGCCTTGGCTTGGTTGCAACCATAGTGAGAACCCATGGGGGGCAAATAACTTTACTCGAAAATAGAGATCTTCATTCTATTATGATGCAGAAGTGGAATAAACGTTAAAATTGTAGCGGGAGATGCCGCTGTTGGTGATTTGGATGCCTGCATTCACAGATTTCACCACCGATCCTCCACGGCTTAACGTGGCAGACTGCTGTCCTTTGTTGAAATCTATACTGTATGTGTTAATCCCTGCTGGAGCATTGAATGTTTGGGAATTAGTGCTCCCAGAATTCAAAACTACGGTGGCAGCGTCAGTCAGCGCTGCGGTCACGCATACTTTATCGCTCAGTTGCTAGGAGTGCAACACTTTGAAACCAAGTAGTTTACCGAGGCCGCGTTTTGACCCAGAATCCGGTAATGATTTCCAGAAAATCCGGTAAAGATTTGTCCAGAAACTTGTTCACAGTTGTTAAACATTAGTATTTTGAGTGTCCCAGGGGTTTTTGATAGTGCTAAATCCATTTCCACTATAAAAATGGATTCCAAGCACTGCAACTACTTGATTTTTTAAAATTTAGTTGACCGGATTCCAGCAGATTTCTGCCGTCCGGGCCAAAACGCGGCCTTGGTAGACAAATCCCTTTGAAACTGTCCCCGTTGGAAACGGTGTTCTTAGATTGAGTGTAATAGAACAAGTAAATAGCGTCCTCCGTCACGGCAGGCTCGCTGCCCGTCTTGTACCATCGGATGTAATGTTTGCCCAGATCTAGGTACGCTTTGTGGGTGAAGCTCGCCACGCTCTTGGCGTTATCGCCTTGGCTCAGCAGAGGTGCCACGTAGGAGCTCTCCAACCAGTCATTCCACATGGCGATCTCAACAAGAGGAGGGTTGAGGCTTATGATCTGCTGCCATCGTGTGAGCCAGAGGAGGGGTCCCTGATAATTTCCCTTCACTTGTCAATTACAACTGTTTTCGTCGAAATTCATGAACGCCGACGAGCAACAGCTATCGCTCTGGATGTTCTCGAAGAACCAATGGCTGGGGGTAGCCATGTACACCTTACCCTTCTCGTTACAGGCCTGCAGATAGTTACTGTCCTTGTCACTCGATGGTGTTTGGAGGGCCAAGTCGTAGTATGGCCAGGCGGAGGTGTCCCACGCCATGAGACCGTCTATGATGTCATTGAATTGGTTGAGTTTTGCCTGTACGTTCCCCAGATCTCCATTTGTGGGGAAAAAGGGCACGAAGAGAAAATTGGCCTTGCCGCCGGCTTAGGTGAAGACGTCCTGCCAGCCACTGAGGGCGGAGGAATAACCATAGTTTGCCCACCAGGTGTCGTCGCTGTCGAGCCAGGAGGAGAAGAACTGCTTTCCTTGGAATATTAGCTGGTTTGGGTGGCTTTTGTTATATCTGGTCATCATCTCCACAATGTTGGCGGGGCTAAGGTTGCCATTAGAGTCACTATGTATATCGGCAGAGAAGAAAAGCTTGAATTAGAGCTTGGTAAGCGTTGGGCGCTAGACATGTTGAAATGTTTAACTCAACTGCACACTGGCAAGGAGGACGATTTTTTTAAATTTTTGATGGAACACCGAAGTACAGCAGCTGCAGATTTTTTGGGTGCACTCCGCTGTGCATTTAAACACCTGCAAAACCATTTTTGTTAATGGCCGTAGCCATACTCCTCTTCAATGAATTTCAATGAAGTTCGTGGTCAAATCACGCAATTCCTTAAGCCTTATCCTCTGCAACCATTTCGCATTCAAAATAACTGACCCGTCGCATTTAAACTACACCAACTACCATTTGAATTCACCGCGTGTTTATTTTTTAATTTAAATCAGGCCACGTCGTGGAGGATTCACTGCCATGTCACAAAACTCGTGGATCTATCATATGTCGATTGCACAACTCCAAAGCCCATGCAACACAGGCTCAATTCGTACACGATAAGAAATTATCAAATACAGTTGAACTTGTCTGAAATCCGCGCGAGCTCCATCTCCAGTCAATGAGGGAGCGATCGCGTAGGTTGAATGCGTTGTTAGCATAGGCAAATTTGGAATGCGAACACGATAAGAAATTATCAAATACAGTTGAACTTGTCTGAAATCCGCGCGAGCTCCATCTCCAGTCAATGAGGGAGCGATCGCGTAGGTTGAATGCGTTGTTAGCATAGGCAAATTTGGAATGCGAAAATTTTATTTGAAACGATTTTTTTTTCAGCACGAAAAAATACTTCTGGTTTATATAAGTTGGTTTGAAACGATTTACTTTCTTGTTTTAAGTCTGCCATAAAGGGTTGACCTTAACCTTGTATTTTGATTTTTAAAAATGCCCCATATCTGTTTTTAAACTTTCACATGGGTTTTAGTTTTAAAAAGGTTAAAGTCATTATAATATATATGTTTAATTATATACATATTATATACATTATATGTATAATATATATATATATATATATATATATATATAACAACAATGCACTTTGTAACAAAAAAAAAAATGTCCGAAGGCAAAAACACAAGTCAGTAAGACTGTATTGTATTTTTTTAAAGGAGGCCAGAAAGCTAGAGAGTGAAACACAGTGAGACTTTGTATGGAAAAATAGAGAGCAGAAATAGCAGTGATTGTGTTGTAAATGCCAGAAGGTAGAGAGCGGTAAAAGAGTGCCATTTTCGAGACAGAGAGCAGATTTACAAGGCTGTGTGTGAAGCAGCTTGAATTTTTTTGTAATCCAGACCATTGCAGTTCTAAAGACTCACATTTTGTAATAGTTTTTCAAAGCATAATGAAAATAGTTTTTAAAGCATCTTTGTCCAACATTTTTAAAATTGAATCTCTGTGTTGAAGTTGAGAATTTGTATTCCTCAGTTTGTTTGGAATCATTGAGAAATTCCAACAAGACATTGGTGTTGAGAGCAAAAGCGTCGATGCCTTTGCTCTGAGTGACATGGATCTCTTGCTTTAGCGTATCCACGCTATCATCCGCGTAGAGCATGTAATGAACGAACACCAGACGCATATCCACTGCTCAGGCGCAAGAGATGAGAGCAAGAAACAACAGCAACTGTTGAATTATATTGATGGACCTCATCATACAGGTTATAGATGACTCCGAAGATGAAGATGGAAATTATATATTGTAAGGAATGTGAATTTATAGGCGGAAGGTAGCATTAAGGGCGATCGATTTAGTAACTTCTGAGACCTTCGGCTGAGCTGCGGGTCATTCACGACAATGGGGATAGAAAAGTCGACATCTTGATCGGCTAAGCTGCGCGTCAATCACGACATTGAATACTACAAATCGTAGACTTTTGGCCCGCGCGTAGACCTTTCCCTATACTTCTCTATGGATAGACACTAGAGATTTCAATGCTTCTTTATGAGGAAACACTGAAAAAATTCTGGAAGATTTGAAAATTAGACACAATTCCTTGTCATTTTATCCGCAATTTTCTCCGCTTATTCACAAGAAATAGATGAATTATGGTCACATACCTCAACGAAGAAGAAACGCATACACATATTTGAAATGGAAATGCCTTCAATAGACCTAGATATTAAATATCCACAACAAGATCAAACATGTCGAAAATGCGAAGTTGCTGAGCAAGAAAAAGTGTAGAATGTCGTTTAGCCAGAAAAACGAACCTTCTACACGTGATGTAAAGCTAAGGTTATCTGAAAATGTAAAATTCATGGTGGAGAAGGAGACAATCCTAATGGCTTCAACTTGTGGAGTTGTTGCGCCGAGAGGCGCATCTACAGCCCAGTATGACCCCGATGTCAGGTTTGTCACGTCCTTAATGTCGGCTCAAATTTTAAATTAAAATAATAAAAATAAAAAATAAATGTCGGCTTAACAAATAAGTTTTAATAATTATATAAATAGCATATGGAAGAGATACTAAACGCACTAGTTGCACCGAGAGGCGCATCTACAGCCCAGTATGACCCCGATGTCAGGTTTGTCACGTCCTTAATGTCGGCTCAAATTTTAAATTAAAATAATAAAAATAAAAAATAAATGTCGGCTTAACAAATAAGTTTTAATAATTATATAAATAGCATATGGAGGAGATACTAAACGCACTAGTGGATATACTAAACGCAAGGCCTGCCTCTCGAATTCGTATCATCGATCGTCTTCGCCGATGCTGTCTGCTCGCTTTCTCGAGTTATCGAGTCTTGCGCGGTAGGTTCCCCTCTTGGCTTTCTTCATCTCTCAATTTGTTGATTCAGGCAGGGATAGAAAATCGTGAGATATCTCATCGAATCATAGGTATTAATTTTTCACTATTCTATTTTATAGCGTGGGACTTCTTATTACCCTTGGGTTTCTTAGATTTGATCTGAACACCAATTTGGGTTTGCCATTATTTTGATATTTATTAATTTATAAGAATATTTAAAATACTTTAGGGCCTAGACAGATAAATAAAACATATGATCTGCCTTCCGAATCTATCATTATTATTGTTATTAATTCATGAGAATATAAAAATCATATACTAATTTCTGTGTTTAGATAAATCTTTATAAAAAATTTTTAAGCAAAATGGTACTAAAAGTCAGGAAATTTTAAATGAATGGGATATTAAATTATTTATAACGGTTTGTGTGTGAGTATATCTCCCTTGCTTGTTTTGTGTGAGTTTTCCTGTCATGGAAAAGAGGACTAAGACAGTCGAAAATTTAAGATGGCAATTTACATAATAACCAGTGGCCATTTATGAAAATGATTGGGAGAAAAAAAAATTATGATGAATATCATTTCAGTAAAAGCTCAGTTCTTCCCGTTAAAAAAAATCAAAGGGTGCTAAATGAGTTTAGAAAGGAAGTCCAACTTCTAAACATTTAAAATTTAAGGGTGTTAAATGAGTTTAGAAAGGAAGTCCAATTTCTAAACATTTCTTCATTTTATTTGTTAAAATAACAAAATGCTATTTCAAAAAGAAGAATGAAAAGAATTTACATATTTGAAAGATTGGCTAGATTTTTGATATGATTTATAGATTATATTTATGAAATTACTTTTTACAGAAATATATATATATATATATATATATATATATATATATATAATTTACTTGTAAAGATTAAGATATTTATGATATAATGGTTATTAGAGTATTAGCAAAATGTAACATATTTTTTTACTATTATCATATAAAGGTTACTTAAAAATATATAATATTTATACAAAATTATAATATTAATTTATCAAACATATTAATAATTAAAAATGATAATTCAATTTTATTAAAATTCTTTTTCATCAAAATATATACAGCATTATTTCACATTAATAATGTAAAATTGGTAAAAAAAGGGTTTTAAGATTTATAATTAAAAAAATATAAAAAAATTATGAATTAATTTAATATTTTATTATTCTTATACACTAGAGTAAAAGAAGAATTAATTATTTAGTATAAATTATTATATAATTTGTATTATTTTTAATTGATGATGAAAAAATGATTAAAATTTTTATTAAATTATGATGATAATGATGATGATGATGGTTAACGTCCACTGAGACCAATTTTTGAAGCTTATGTAAATTTTGAAGTTTTTCCAACCTAGGACGTAAGGTTTTTTTAACTGGCATACATCATTCTTCATTTTGATCTCTATTTTAGTAAAAGAAATAGTTAAAAATAAGTAACGAGTTTAAAACAAAAAAAACTCATAATTAAAAAAACGTTATTTAATTTTTTAAAACAAGAAAAACTTATGAATAAAATAACACTAAATATAAATATAAGTTATTTAATTTTTTAAATATTCATAAAAGAAAAATTAATCTTAAAATAAAGTATAAAACAATTACAAACATGTTAATATTTTTCCATAAAAATGAACAATGCTATTGCTTTGGAGGATATACAAGGTTCTTCGTTAAAACATAAATTATGTAAGTTTCATCATAAAACCTTTAGAAATAGGAAAACCCTATTACACCAAAATTCAATATATATGTATATATAATGAACTTTTTACAAATACATAGAACTTTTCAGGAATACGAAAAACTCATTGCACCAGAGTTAACTATATAACCTTTCACAAATAGAACAAGCTCATTACACCAAGATTCACCTAATAACCAATCTTCTCTTTGATGGAATACCTGCAAGTACTTCTTTATAATTTTTCTTGTACTCGTAGATTTTTCTATCACATTCACCCCATCCTTGTCTTCTTTTTCCATGTTTTCTAAATTTCTTACTACTTCTGTTTCTGGATCACCATAAACTGTTATTCTAATTCCCTTTTTCAAATAAGTTTCCGGCAACATTTTCACATTTGAGAAATTGATCATATTAAATATTGTAAGGAAAGGCATTGCACCTCCTTCTCTTTTTGGTAATTCCACTAAATTGTCTAGTCCAACCAATGAGAACAACCCACACCCTCTGGCAATGAGCGGGCCAACGTTCCACTCAAATCCAGAACCTTGAGAAATGTCATGCTGGGCATCAACTTATTTGGAATTTTTGTTATTTGTGTGTTTTGAGAAATTGACAATGAGCACATTTCTGAAGATGAAGAAAATAGCGGAAGAGAACTCAATTCGTTGCGGCTCAAGAAAATCCTTGTGCTTTCTGCAGACTCGAATTTTGGCGAATCTTTCAAACTGTCACCCATACTACAGTGGAATTTTTCTTCTTTCTTAGCATTTCCAATTGCCAAATCACGCAGGACGTTGAGCATCCCGAAGCAAACCACGCGCCCATCTGCGTCTCTCACCATCGGTTCTATCAAACAACGTTCTGCTAGTTGGTCCACATAAATCCTCCCTATCTCAAATGGGTCTTAGGATAACTGGGAACCCTTCTGTGTTTATTATCATCGGCTCAATAAAGGACCGATCTGTTAAAACATGTGCAGGTCCATTTTGAAGCATTTTCATTGCGAGGAGGCCTTCTCCCATCCACAAGGGAATCACCTCCTGGACATCAATGACTTCATTTTCGAAGAAGGCAACAGCTAGGTGTAGAAAGCACAAATGCATATTAGCGTCCTCGTTGCTCACTACGTCGAAACCCAACCTTAGGAAATCATCGAGCCTCTCTGCCTTTTCCAGCCTGTCAAGAGCCCACTTCCACTGCTCTGGCTGAGGACTGCGCGCCATTGCCCTCCCCACTACTTTTATTGCAAGCGGAAACCCTTTACTCAGAAACTGCTTGACCTCATCCTTTTCAATGTTTGAATGCAAATTTTCATTATTATTTGGAAATTGATGACAAAACAACTTCCGACTTTCATCTTTCGTCAAGCCCTTCATTTTTATTGTGCGGTCATCTGGAAATCCTATTTTGGACAATGCAGTGGGATCCCTTGAACTGACAATTAATTTGCTGTTAGGATCGTCAGTTACTAGGTGCAGTTAATTGTAAATTTACAATATTGCAGGTTTAATAAATGTCGGCTTAATATAGGTGTATTTGATATTTCAATGATATGATAGGTGTATTTGTTATTTAATATATTAATTAGTTCATTTTTAAGATCACCAAACATATTTATATTAATAACATTTGTTAGAATTTGTATTTCTAATCTTAAAAATGCTCCGATACCACTTGTAGTAGATCTGACAAGAAAATATATATAAATAGAAAATATGCCCAAGAAATAACACCATAGAAGACAAAACTTCAGATCTTCATTAATATCCAAACCCTTGAGGTAGGGCAACACCATACATTCACTCCTTAAGGAAGGAGATCACTCCACAAGCCATATGCTTGCCAATACAATAATCCTTGACATCTCTCAATGGAGAGACTCTAGCCTCTATATAACTTTCATACATGCAATACCATGGGTAGTTACCATGGGTATCTCAATACCATACATCCAATACAATGGGCTTATCACTTTATTCCCTAGCCACATGTGGTCCCTTACATAATGTGGGTTAACCACTTTATTTATTAACTATGGCCCAATTATTTATCATTCTTATATTATTACATCATATTATTCCCTTGGGTACCTCCCTTGGTACCCTATATTATCCCTCCATAGGTACACTACATTACACCCCCCTTAAACATGTTTCGTCCCCGAAACATGAGAAGAACACAAATAATAAGATCTACTCAAAAGAGTATTCCATTGATACCATTCACGTGCATCCAGCCATCCAAGAGAAATGTGAACACTCGATTTAGTCGGTGCCTCGCTCGCTTGAGATGGAAGCGGGTTCTGGTGGTTCTTCTGTGTTGATGTGTTGTCAGTGGATCGTCGCACCTCTCTATGTGTCATCCAAGGGTTGTTGTCCTTGTTGCTAATTCGTTGCCACTTTGTTGGTTGTTGTCTTGCTGGGTGATGCGGGTGGTGATATGTTGAAGCTTTAACTGATGTACCATCTTTCAGTAATTCCTCCATTATTGGTGATGGAGTTGTGTCTGGTTCTTTTTTTGGCACTTGCTTTGATGTCTGTGTTTGGCTGTCTACCATCAAAGGCTCATCATCTGATGTATCTGGTTCTTTTGTTGGTACTTGCTTTGATGTCTGTGTTTCGCTGTCTACCATCAAAGGCTCATCATCTGATGTGTCTGTCTCGTTGGATATTTGTGAATCTGCCTCCCCGGTCTCTGCATGGTTCCTAATGCAAATATCGTGCAATGTAATTTTCTTCTTTTTATACCAGAGTTTCATGAATTTCTTTTGCACATTAAAATTGACAGTACCAATGGATTCCATCCAAGGGTGTCCCAAAACAACGTCCACAACATTCATATCTGAAGCATAAAAATCAGAATGCAACACATACTTATCCATAGAAATCTTCAAATCTTTATAAATTTGAACATCTTCATTATCAACCTGTGTCTTTTCAATATGCTTTGCTGGAACTTGCAATTTTTTAGCCAAATTCACATTGATAAAATTATGCTTGCAACTAGGAATGATAGACACTATGATGTTCTCTTTCTGAATACTTCCATGAACCCGTAATATGGAAATATTAGTAGAAAATAAGTCTTTATGGCTCTTGCTGTCCTTCTTTCCCGCTTTAGACCACTTGTCCAAAAGGACTTTTTCAAGTTTTTTCTCGGGAAGTTTCCACACTGAGCTGTCAAGTGAGGTCCACCATTGATTTGCATCATCTTTCATATCAAGCCCTATGGTGCCTACCCAAAAACTTCGGTATTTAGCCTTGTGATATTGTAAAAAATCTTCAATAGTAGGGCCATCATCTTTTCCTGTAAACTTCATCTTGCGAGAATCCATAAAATAAAGTAAGGGTTTTCAAGAAAATCACTTACTTTAGCAAAAAATTAAAATGGACATTACTCTGTCAATATAACTCAGAATCCTTATTATAACCTGTTTTTGAAAATGGAAAATCCATTTTGCATCTAACCATGTAATTGAAATCTCGATCTAGGCACTCTGGAAACGCAAATTTGCGCTGCAACTGTCCCGCCGTCACAAAATTTCTGAAAAAATGATTGATTTTAAATCAGTGATAACTCCCTCATCCGGACTCCGATTTGACCGATTTTTTTTTTGAAATCGGATGATTTTTCAAGGGGAGCTCAGATCTGTAATTCGTTGTCTGAAATTTTGCACCAGAATCTACAAAAACGTCAAGAGAACCGCCGTACAGAAATTGTCGTCAGAAACATTTCTGCAACATAGCTGAATTTAAATCAGCGATATCACCCTCATCCGGACTCCGATTCGACTGATTTTTTTTTTGAAATTGGGTATTTTTCCGTAAGGAATCCAGATCTGATATTTATTTCTGAAAAAATTTCACCAAATTTTCCAGATCTGCTCTACAAACTCGCCGCCCAAAAATTTCCTGCAAAAAAAAGATAAAAAACAAATCTCCAAGCTCTGCCCAAGAAAGTGTTCCGATACCACTTGTAGTAGATCTGATAAGAAAATGTATAGAAATGGAAAATATGCCCAAGAAATAACACCATAGAAGACAAAACTTCAGATCTTCATTAAAATCAAAACCCTTAAGGTAGGGCAACACCATACATTCACTCCTTAAGGAAGGAGATAACTCCACAAGCCATATGCTTGCCAATACAATAATCCTTGACATCCCTCAATGGAGAGTCTCTAGCCTCTATATAGGTTTCATACATGCAATACCATGGGTAGTTACCATGGGTCTCTCAATACCATACATCCAATACAATGGGCTCATCACTTTATTCCCTAGCTACATGTGGTCCCCTACATAATGTGGGTTAACCACTTTATTTATTAACTATGGCCCAATTATTTACCATTCTTATATTATTACATCATATTATTTCCTTGGATACCTCCCTTTGTACCCTATATTATCCCCCCTAGGTATACTACATTACACCCCTCTTAAACATGTTTCGTCCCCGAAACATAAGACAAGAAAATATATATAAATAGAAAATATGCCCAAGAAATAACACCATAGAAGACAAAACTTCAGATCTTCATTAATATCCAAACCCTTGAGGTAGGGCAACACCATACATTCACTCCTTAAGGAAGGAGATCAATAAATGACCGATCTGTTAAAACATGTGCAGGTCCATTTTGAAGCATTTTCATTGCGAGGAGGCCTTCTCCCATCCACAAGGGAATCACCTCCTGGACATCAATGACTTCATTTTCGAAGAAGGCAACAGCTAGGTGTAGAAAGCACAATTGCATATTAGCGTCCTCGTTGCTCACTACGTCGAAACCCAACCTTAGGAAATCATCGAGCCTCTCTGCCTTTTCCAGCCTGTCAAGAGCCCACTTCCACTTCTCTGGCTGAGGACTGCGCGCCATTGCCCTCCCCACTACTTTTATTGCAAGCGGAAACCCTTTACTCAGAAACAGCTTGACCTCATCCTTTTCAATGTTTGAATGCAGATTTTCATTATTATTTGGAAATTGATGACAAAACAACTTCCGACTTTCATCTTTCGTCAAGCCCTTCATTTTTATTGTGCGGTCATCTGGAAATCCTATTTTGGACAATGCAGTGGGATCCCTTGAACTGACAATTAATTTGCAGTTAGGATGGTCAGTTACTAGGTGCAGTTAATTGTAAATTTACAATATTGCAGGTTTAATAAATGTCGGCTTAATATAGGTGTATTTGATATTTCAATGATATGATAGGTGTATTTCTTATTTAATATATTAATTAGTTCATTTTTAAGATCACCAAACATATTTATATTAATAACATTTGTTAGAATTTGTATTTCTAATCTTAAAAATTTCAAAGTATGATGTACATCTCAAAAATATACAGAAAATTTAATAATCTGAAAAATGTGACGTTGATGCCACCGAATGGAACCAGCATAGATCCATCTAACTCCGGATCTATCATGCGCCGAGAGGGATCAAATCTCTCGAGGTGCAAACCTTTCCTCAAGTTTTGCACTCAAAAATAGGTTTGCACCTCGAGAGATTTGATCCCTCTCGGCGCATGATAGATCCAGAGTTAGATGGATCTATGCTGGTTACTATAACTCTACTCTATGCTTAAGAATCATGGATGTGAATGAGATAAAGACAAACCAATGAATTTAGACACTTTGGTGACAAAGAGTTCATGAAGACGTGGCTGTTATGATTCAACCATATCACAAGTGTCTGCTTAAGAACAATGAATGTGAATGAGATGAAGACAAACCAGTTATGAATTTAGAGACTCTTGAAAAAGAGTTCACGAGGACGTGGCTTTTATGATTCAACCCTATCACATTTTTTTCATTACTTTATTTGTGGTTATAATGAAATGATTCGATGTTATCAAATATATGAAAAATAACATATATATTATTTTTTTCTAAGTAATGCTAAATTATATTATATTGTAAAAAATATATATATATATTTGAGTTTCAGAACAGGGGTTGTTGAATTAACCAATTTCTGTCAGAAGAAGACAATTAAAAATTTCAAAATGAAGCCTATCCTTTAGGGGAAAACTAGCTCGTAGTGAATTCAACATTTCAAAAAGAGAGCTACCCTTCTTGGGGAAACCAGCTGTTAACATAGACCTAAATGACTGAGTTCGCTGGAAAATAGAAAGATAGACAAAAAAACAATAGAGAAGCATGTGAAAACTGAGAAAGAGGAGAGCCATGGCTCTACAACTACTGGTCCTGTATGTCATGATGCTGCATTTGAGGAGTTTCTTCAACTATGAAGCATCCGTAATCGGAAAAGGTGTCATCCTTTTTGGAGAGCTGGGGAGCCAGCTCTGGAGTTGAAGTTGAGCGTGCACCTTTCTCCGCTGATGTGACATTTTGTTGGGCACCTTCCGCAAAGCTACTCCCTCCACTGTCTGAAGCATCCTCCACGCTTTTGACTAGAAGATTGACTATTTTCCTTGGCCAAGGGGAGGAGGAGCATGAAATAGTGGACTTGTGAGGGTGTTTCCTGATGTTAGAGCCGGAGTGGCTAAGCTGCCCCTCCGGGAGGCGAATTGAAAGATGAGCGGAGAGAAATTGGGGTTCAAAATCCTCTGGATCTTCCACAGCCACAGAGAGGGCCAAGGAGCACTCTGCCATAGCCGGAGCTGGAGGGCAAGAGAGAGAGCCTTTGCCTCCTCTGTGGTGGCATCACATACAGTGTTGGTGCGACATTGCGTCGACGAATTGATGGGCTTGTAGGGCAGGTAAGGAGAGCTCAAAGGGTGGCTGAGGAGAAGCACACTAGGCAGAGGTGAGACGGAAGCTTGCAAACCAGAAGACAGAGGCATGACAGAAGGGGAATGAAAACTGGAGCGAATGAGAATGAGAATTGGAGCCATTGGCCATACATAGCCAAAGTGAAAATTGCAGGAGCCAAGGTACAGGATGCAGGATTGAATGCTGTAGGTGCTGGTGTCCTTCCCGACAATGCACATTTAAAGCCTTCACGCGGGAGGCAGGTGCGTCCCCATGGTGAGGCGAGATGCTTTCACATGGTGAGGCCAGGTGGCCATCAAAATCTAACGACTTAAACACCCACATCCGAGGGTTGAAGATCTTTGAGAACCAGTTGAGTGCAAGTAGTGCGTAGAGATTCATCAGAGATGGAGTGAAATTTGCAGGCGATAAGGGGATAGTCTTGATCCACACCTTTGTTGGCCAGGAGATCAACAACTTCATTAGTTGATCTACACACATGCATGAAGGAGATGGCCTTGTGGAGGTGAAACTATTGTTTTAGATGCTCCATCCTTGAGGCTAACCCCCAGATTTTTGAGATTTTGGAAGAGGAGGAGCCATGAAGAAGACAATGGGCAACATTGATGATGATCTAAGAATCCCCTTCAACCTCCAGGGGGAAGAAATTGTGCTCTTGAGCAAAGTTGAGGCCTTTGTAGGAGACCTTCCAATTCTGTGGAGTTTTTAGTGTCCCAACCAATGGATCCAAATAATATTAGCAAGGTATCACCTTCAGTGTTTCGAAAGATTCCTCCAAAGCCAGCTTTGCCCGGACTACCTTTAGAGGCTCTGTCAAAGTTGAGTTTGTAAATATCCTTAGGAGGAGGGCTCCAAGAGCTAGGAGATGCTGTCGGACGATTGGAGGAGGAGGATATTGCAGAGCTGCAAGGGATCAAGAGATTCCAGTTGGCCCATATGTGGCGCTCTAAGGGAAAAGTTGGAAGATTCATGTCCTTTCATTGTCGCGGGGCTAAGGTCTCCTTTAAGTTGTTGCAAAATTTGTTCCATAGAATCTCTTGAGGCGTTTCTTAGTATTTGAAGATGCGGTTGTTCCTCTCCTTCCATATTTTCCAGAGAAGAAGTCCAGGGATGAGCAACCATAAATAGTTGAGGAGGTTGCTAGTGAAGGGGGATTTCTTCCAGTGGCGGATTGTGTTGGTGACATCCCCTCACTTTCTGTTGGTTTTACGACAGAGAATGGCGACTCTGTCTGAAAGAGATCTTGCAAAGGGTGATGTGTCTAGCAAATGGTCTATGGTTTCCTCCTGATTTTGACAATTAGAAAACCGTGAGGGGCCAAAGAACCCTTTCTTCAATAGATTATCCCAAGTTAAGATACGACATTTTCTTAGCAGCCAGATGAATGTGGAGACTTTTGGCCATATGATGGAATTCCATATTTATGTCCAAATTTTGCTAGCTTGATTTTGATTGGTTGGATGGAGCAGGTGATAGGCCTCCTTGGTAGTGAAGGTACCTTGGGGAGTATGTCCCCATCTAAGGATATCTAATCCATATGAATATCTGACTTCCCGTTTGGTGAGTTCCACCCAAATGTCATCATGGGTTTCCTCGTGCCAATTTTCCTGCCACTAAATTGTAGGAAGTCATTGGCAGAATCCTTGAATGTTTGGCATTGTCTAGAAATGCTTGATTTAATTGTTCTCCCTACCATGGAGAGTATATTTCCACCTAGTTTTTTGAAAAATATTTGCCAGCTTAGGTTGTTGCTACCATGAGTCTTCCCAAAGACGACCCTGTGATCATGAGTGAATTTCCCAAAAACTATGGGATTGGATGAGGAACTTATGTTGATTGGCCACTTTCCAGATTTGGGAGTCCATGACTTCTAAGTTGTAATGACTGAGATCTTCCTGAGGCCAATTTCCTGCATATTTAGCTACCCAAATTTGTGCCCATGGTGTGTGGGGATTGGATACCCATTTCCACCAAATGTGAGCTCCCATGATGATATTGCTTTTCCCTAGATCCCTCAAGCCCAAACCTCCCAAAAATACCTCCCAAGTGTTTGGGTGAGCAAACCTCAAACCATTTAACTAAAGCCCATTTCTTGGAATCTTTGTTGCCACCCCAAAGAAAGGTTCGCTAAAGTTTGCGGATGGATTTAAGAACCCATTTTGGAGCTTCGAGAACTGAGAAGAGGTATAGCGACATGGACTAGATGACAAACTTGATCATCACAAGACGACCAGCAATGTTAAGAGCTCGATGGGTCCAAGAGGATAGTCTTGCTTCTAGCTTGTCCAAGATTTCCTTCCATGAAGTATGCTTGATGGTTGAATCTATAAGCGGGGCTCCTAGATATTTGGAGGGAAGAGAGGAAATGGAGAAACCAAGGATTCGCATGATATTGCGTTGGGTGATAGCAAGGGTATTAAAGAAGAATAGTTGCGCTTTTTTGGCATTGATAGTGGCTCTAGAAGCTTCAGAGAAGCAACCAAGGATAGCTTTGAAGGAACGGGCTTCTTGGACAGAAGGATGGCCTAACAACATGTTGTCGTTGACAAATTGCTAATGGGAGAGAGGGTGATTGTTGTGAATGGAGATGCCTTTGAGGGATTGAGAGTTGATAGCTTGGCGGATTAAACGTCCCAACCTTCTGCCATGAGGACAAATAAGAAAGGGGAAAGAGTGTCACCTTGATGGATACCCCTTGATGGAGTGAAGGTGGGAGAGGGCGAATCATTGACAAGAATGAAGAAGAAAGGGGAGGAGAGCATACTCATGATCCATTTGATCGAGGTAGGACTGAAGCTGAAGGCCAGGAGCATGTGTCCGATAAGTCCATCTGAGTTTATCGAAGGCTTTGGAGTGATCAATTTTGAGAAG
Organism: Pinus albicaulis; assembly: GCA_034641835.2. Lineage (NCBI taxonomy): Eukaryota > Viridiplantae > Streptophyta > Pinopsida > Pinales > Pinaceae > Pinus > Pinus albicaulis. Next base: position 1,543,996,739 of record CM076582.1, on the reverse strand, counting down.
CATACCTGGCTTTTCTGCATCTTCAGAGAGTTGATGACTTCATGCGTTAGGATGACGTCGTCTAGAATTTGTCTTCCTTCCACATACCCTGTTTTCTCCGGGGATATGAGCAGAGGGAGAAGTGATTTGAGCCTGTTGGAAATCACTTTAGATATGATCTTGTAGATGAGGTTGCGAAGAGATATGGGCTTGTACTTACTTGGAGTAGTCGCTTGTTCCACTTTCGAAATCAAAGTGTGGAAGGTGGCATTGAGGGCCGATAGAATCCAGTGCATGCTTCTAGATTCCTCAACCAGATCCAAAATTTCTTTCTTGATTTCATCCCAAAAATAGGGAAAGAAGTTGGAGGTGAAGCCATTCGGGCCAGAGGCTTTCCCATCTTTGAGCTGCAACATCACTTGTTCAACCTCTTGCAGTGTAGTGGGTCGTAGCAGCATTTGATTGTGATCCTCCCTGATTATCCTTGGAATGTGTTGGGTAATTTTTTTGATGGCAGGCTGGCAATCTATGTTGGGTTCTTTGAGGGTGTCCTTGAAATAGCTTAGCAATTCCTATTCAATATCATTGTGTGCTTCAAGCATGTCCCCATATACATTCTTGAGGATTGAGATGCAGTTGTGCATTCAGCGCTAGATGGTTGAGAAATGGAAAAATTTTGTGTTCCCCCCCCCCCCCCTCTTTGAGCCAACAGATTCTGGATTTATGTTTCCAGATAATTTCTTCCTGTTGTCTGCGATCTTCCAATCGACCCATGAGCTCTTTCTCCTGGTTCACATAAGCCTCTTTGCGCCCTTCCAGAATGATCTATTTCTGGAGACTGACCATCTGAGCTTCCAACTCCAACTGATTTTTGAAGATGTTTCCGAAGGATGATTTATTCCATTGCTTGATCTAGATTTTGAGATCTTTGAGTTTCTGTTGCAATTGGAACATTTTGGAGCCCATCGGCAGGGCGATGTTGTGCCACCAATTGGTGACCAATTCCTTGAAGCTAGGATGAGTAAGCCAAAATTGTTCAAAGCATAAGGGTTTGTTGCTTGCTGCTCCAATGCAGGACCATTGCATCTATATGGGCCAATGGTCAGATCCTGACGCAGGGAGAATGGTGGAGACTATGTCGCCACTTAGATGGATGGAGTTATCCGAAATGAGGAATCTGCCAAGGCGTGAGGCTATTTGGTGGGATCCTCCTTGGCGATTGTTCAAAGTGTGGGTTCCCTTGGAAGTATGGAGATCAATGAGCTGGTTGATCTACATGAATTCCTTGAATATGTGGCTATCTGCTTCAAGCTTGGAGCGACTTCCACTTTTTTCCTCTAATCTGGTGACCATATTGAAGTCTCCTCCCAATATCTAGAGAGGGTAGGTTCGTTGAGGGTTAATTCTCTCGATGGAGTCCAGGATTTCAATTTTTTGAGCTATTGGTTGGGGGAAATAAAACTTGGTGAGGTGGCCATGAATTTTGGTGCCAAGAATATGGAAAGAGGCTTGAATGAAGTTGTGAGAAACATGAAGGTTAGTTAGGGTAATTTGGAGAGGGTTCCATGCAATGGCTAAGCCTCCTGAGGCACCAAGAGCATCGACAATAATAGTGCTACATCCATTCCATAATCTGGATAAAATAATGTTCAACGTGGTGCTAGATCATTTGGTTTCTTGCATGAAAAAAATGGTGGGTTTATCCCAGGAAATTCTTTTCTTGATCGGTCGGTTCTTGGAGGGGTTGTTGAGCCCTCTGATATTCCATGAGATGAGTTTCATTGAGAACTATGAGGGATGACAGTGTAGAACCTAGTTAACTTGGGATATCTTCCCAATTCAACGAGTTGGCCTCCAAGCATGATGAGGCATTGTATATCAATGCGTCTCCCTCTTTTTCTGGATTCTTTCATGATTTTTTTTGTGTCTAGTAAGGTACATCCTTGGATGCCAAGAGTTGGGAGTTGCTGATCTATGGAGAGAACTTCCTCAAGGCATTAGATCTACTGAGTGGGAATCATATGATATTCTCAGCTTTTGTATGCTTCATCTAGGCCTAAGATGTCGAGTTCTCCGAAGTCGATGCTCTCTGGCTCTTCATCCATGGTAGAGGGTTGCTCCTCCTCAACTTTTTTCCTTTTGTTGGATTTATTTCCATGCGAGGCTAGAGCCTAATTTGCTTCAGGGGGAGGGGTACCAGAGGGATGAGAATGAGCTAGCTGGGGATGGCCAGCGTCCAGAGGGGGATTGATAGGCTTTACGGGAGGCTCATAAGGTGAAGAGGTAGGGGATTTCTCGGAGGGTTGGCTAGCTAGAACATCAAAACTATTGCTGGTAGAGGGGCGTGAGGCCTTGGGGGTAGAAGTGGGATTTCTTGCATGCCGTTTGCAACTAGTGATCTTGGTGAAACCATCCAGATCTGTGCTGTCGGAGGTTGAACTGGGTTTCTAGGTTTGATTGAGGGGGCAATCTTTGAAGAGGTGCCCATGCTCAAGACATTTGCGAAAACGAAAAGGCACATGTTCATAGTCAATATTTTGAACCCATTCAAAATAATCATGGAATAGACTTACCAAGTCAAGGATTGCTTTGGCTAAATGCATGTAGACGCAGATCCTAGTGTAGGTGGTGTATCTATTGATATTGGTTTTTCTGCAATTTTGATGAACTCTCCTAGATGATTGTCAACATCTTTGAGAGAAAGATCATCCCAACAATCCCGAGGGAGGGAGTACAGTCTGATCCAAACTGGTGGCCAATTAAAGTCCTCTTTGTCAGGATTGAATATTTCCACCCAGTTTTTGAGGAAATGTCTGGTAGAGTTGAAGAAGTATGGTCCCCCATCCATGATTTGATTTTTTTCCTCTAGGCATGAAGATGATGCTGAAAAACCCTTTCGGGCCTATTTTGAGAGCGATTTTCCCTTTTGGCTTCCATTTTGAGGCGATCAAGCTTAGAAGGGCTTTTGTTGTGGACCAGAATCCAATGAACTTGTTGATGAGCGCGTGGTCCTTCATGTATTGTATTATGTTGTTGATGCGATGTGTTGGAAGTTAGATCTTGGGTATTTCAGCTGCTATAGGTATTCATGTGGAAAAATATGCTTTCCTCTAAGTGTTTTTGTCCGATTGTGAGTTTGTTAAGGGGTTTGGCATCCCTGAGAGGTCATCTTGGACATTCGTTTCGTTTTGAGGAGCGAAGTCAGATCCCGCTGTCTCTTTGTTTGTAGGTAAGTGAGATGCAGGGGGGGAGCCTCTGTCCCCCCATCGTGAGCCTCCATGTCTGACAACCTCTGCAACTCACAGAATCTAGGAGAATTTCTGCAAAGATGGGAAGAAAGAGCCCCAGACGGCTCCTGTCTCTAGAGCGATGGAAAACCGTAGGCCGCCATGGGAAGCAGCTCTGTCCCCACATTTTTTCAAGTCCATTGCCGCCAACATATATATTATTATATATGAACTTAACAATTATATAATATTTAAAAGAAATAACAATATATGTTGATTAATTATATAATAATAAAATAAAAAGGATATATATTTAATATTGTATGAAGGTATGAAAATTAAATGAGAGGCAATAAATTCAATAGAAATAAAAATAATGCAAATATTTTATTATATATAAATTGAAATGTAGTTTTTTTTATATTGGGGCATAAACTCATAATTCATATTTGTTTTATAAACATGCCATTATGTTTATGATTTTTTGAGATAATTGGTCATAATTAGGAATAGTTTGCTCTTTATTGAGAGAGTTTGTTCCTATTATTTAGGAGGTTGTTAAGGCAAGTGGTTTGAGTGATTCTCTTCAACTAGTTAGCTTCCTAAATTGATTTGTGGTTGAGATATTCACTCACTTGTGAGATTTTGTTTTCAAGAGAGGTTTTTATATTTGAAGGCATAGCTTAATGTATTTGTATTTGTACTTTTACGTTGTTTAATTAATAGAGCTCAACATAGTTTTGGTGTGTAATAAGGATATCATCCCTAACTTATAAACATATCATAGTAAAGATGGGTTTGACTCTCACAAGAGGGTCCAAGAACATCTCGAGAGTCAATTGTATATAGTTTTCAATAAGTATAATGATTTTATGTTTTTTGTGTCTTTGGATTGTTCATCATAGGAGAATTTTCCATCGTTTGTTATTATTTTCATTTGTAGTTTGTAACTACTGCGTGGAATGAGAAAATTTGTCACTTTAGAAAAGCCTTGCTCCCAATGTAAAGGAGTGAGGAAGTTTTGTGATACACATGGAGAAGGTGGACTACAACAAAATAAGGGTGCAAAGGGGATAATTATGTAGAGGACAACCCTCACGATGCGAGAAGAGGGAGCCTGCCCATGTAGCACCCCAGTCAAAGGATAGTCAACTGAATGCTGGACATGATTTTATCTGGATTCACAACAAAATGGAAATTGACTCTCACGAAAATCTCCAGAGGGTCCAAGAACATCTCGAGAGTCAATTGTATATAGTTTTCAATAAGTATAATGATTTTATGTTTTTTGTGTCTTTGGATTGTTCATCATAGGAGAATTGTCCATCGTTTGTTATTATTTTCATTTGTAGTTTGTAACTACTGCGTGGAATGAGAAAATTTGTCACTTTAGAAAAGCCTTGCTCCCAATGTAAAGGAGTGAGGAAGTTTTGTGATACACATGGAGAAGGTGGACTACAAAAAAATAAGGGTGCAAAGGGGATAATTGTGTAGAGGACAACCCTCACGATGCGAGAAGAGGGAGCCTGCCCATGTAGCCTATGTAAAGGATGAGTCACTGAATGATTTATACCGTTCACAAAAAAATGGAAATTGACTCTCACAAGAGGGTCCAAGAACATCTTGAGAGTCAATTGTATATAGTTTTCAATAAGTATAATGATTTTATGTTTTTTGTGTCTTTGGATTGTTCATCATAGGAGAATTGTCCATCGTTTGTTATTATTTTCATTTTTAGTTTGTAACTACTGCGTGGAATGAGAAAAGTTGTCACTTTAGAAAAGCCTTGCTCCCAATGTAAAGGAGTGAGGAAGTTTTGTGATACACATGGAGAAGGTGGACTACAACAAAATAAGGGTGCAAAGGGGATAATTATGTAGAGGACAACCCTCACGATGCGAGAAGAGGGAGCCTGCCCATGTAGCCTATGTAAAGGATGAGTCACTGAATGATTTATACCGTTCACAAAAAAATGGAAATTGACTCTCACAAGAGGGTCCAAGAACATCTCGAGAGTCAATTGTATATAGTTTTCAATAAGTATAATGATTTTATGTTTTTTGTGTCTTTGGATTGTTCATCATAGGAGAATTGTCCATCGTTTGTTATTATTTTCATTTGTAGTTTGTAACTACTGCGTGGAATGAGAAAAGTTGTCACTTTAGAAAAGCCTTGCTCCCAATGTAAAGGAGTGAGGAAGTTTTGTGATACACATGGAGAAGGTGGACTACAACAAAATAAGGGTGCAAAGGGGATAATTATGTAGAGGACAACCCTCACGATGCGAGAAGAGGGAGCCTGCCCATGTAGCCTATGTAAAGGATGAGTCACTGAATGATTTATACCGTTCACAAAAAAATGGAAATTGACTCTCACAAGAGGGTCCAAGAACATCTCGAGAGTCAATTGTATATATTTTTCAATAAGTATAATGATTTTATGTTTTTTGTGTCTTTGGATTGTTCATCATAGGAGAATTGTCCATCGTTTGTTATTATTTTCATTTGTAGTTTGTAACTACTGCGTGGAATGAGAAAAGTTGTCACTTTAGAAAAGCCTTGCTCCCAATGTAAAGGAGTGAGGAAGTTTTGTGATACACATGGAGAAGGTGGACTACAACAAAATAAGGGTGCAAAGGGGATAATTATGTAGAGGACAACCCTCACGATGCGAGAAGAGGGAGCCTGCCCATGTAGCCTATGTAAAGGATGAGTCACTGAATGATTTATACCGTTCACAAAAAAATGGAAATTGGTTAGAGTTACATAGTGACTAATTGTTGGTTATACTTTGTATATTTGATTGCTATGAGTTTACACTAGTATAATAGCTTAGTTTTAAGTTTGTGTTTGAAGTTTGTATTCTCAACCTTCAACAAAGTTCTTTGATGGTGCATAGGAAGGGAGTTCTCAGTTTCGCTTGGCGACAGAAAAATATATGAGGTGACAGAAATCGAAGCTTCACATATAGGAGTATTATTTCCCTTGATCACCTAGTTTCCCAACATTTAATAGGGTTTGGAAATGTGAGGTCACATCATTGGAGAAAGAGGTTCAATTTGCTAGCATATACATAATCTCATGTAAAATATAGGTTTGAGGGCCCGCTAGTGGTTTTTTGGTTGGGGATAACCACTCAATACACATGGATGTCATTTGTGGATTTTGTGGTTCTAAGCTGAGGATTTAGAAATATTTGTGTATAACATCTCTAATAATTTTCCTTATTTTGTCACACTTAATTGTACTTTAGTCCACTACAACACAAAGGGGGGTTTAAGACAGTATTTAATACAATTTCTAGGAAAATTATCTTAACTTGAGACAAAATAAAACATGTGTATTATCTTAAATATTGTCTTTAAGCGAGTGTCTCAAATTAAATTGTTGTTCAAATATTCTCTATAAAGACAATATATAACACACACATTTTTGTCTCTCGAGAAACAATTTCAGTTTTGTCTCTCTAGAGACAATAGTTGGGATCAAAGACATATTGTGTTTAAAGAGACAATGTCTTTGATCCTAATTATTGTCTCTCTAGAGAAAATAAAAAATTGCATTCAAAGGTAATACAACAACACTTTTGTCTCTTTAGAGACAATATAAAATAATGAATCTAGAAAATATCTCACCATTGAAATAAACCAATATTAAAAGTATTTAATTAAAAATAAACTATAATATCATTGATTAATTCATATTAGGACACAGTGGAATCGAACCACCGACCTCTTGCTTATAAAGCATGTGCTCTTCCACTAAGCTAGCACCCTTTAACGAATTATGTGAGAGTTGTGGTAGTTCTTAAAATAGCATATATAGGCATTGATTTTCAACTACCATTTGCACCAAGATGTGCAAAGATATTTCGATAGTGTGTTTTGGTTTTTGTACCCTTCAAATATATACATAATAAAATATGAAATAGAAGGATTTCTAATGTGGAGGCCGAGGATCGATTGGTTGAAGAGGCTCGAAGTTCGGGTATCTCTTCAAATATCTAGTGTGCCCAATGTCTTTCCTTGGTATATTTCCACTAATTTTTCTCAACTTGAGCTCAACCACACCTTTTTACTTCAAAGGTGACATGGATATCATGAGTTATTTCAAATGGATCTTCCTTTATTGGATGTTATGCTTCCATACATGCAACAATCCCTGAAATCATACTTTTCAGTAAATGAGTATGACCCTTAGCTAAAGATGAAAGTTAAGTAATGTGAAGGAATTGTTAGGGAACATATATACAATAAATATTAGGAAAATGAGTGTATAGATGAGGACATTCGATGACATCTTGCAGGACTATTAGATAAACTTGCAATCTATCTTAAGAACCCACTTCCCTTCCAAGATTGACATTAAAAAATTTAGTGTTCTTCTACAAGAACCATTTTCATCGGTAGATGCAACCACATGGGTCACAGAAGTACTCCATGTTTTTTATACCGTTGCACTAGTGAGCCTTGAAAAACTATTAAGTTTCTCTTGCATTAAAAATGAGACTTGTTTAGGACCTATGAAACATAATTCTAATTAGTAGGTAGATTTGAAGTTAAAAATACATGCTTTAAAGGCGAAGAAATGCAATACCTTCTGAGCAGAATCCAATGCATAACCGCAAATAACCCATTTTCATGATTTTCCCAGCGACCATGTCCAAGATTGACTTGCTTTGGAAAGTTCCTCAACTTGCTGTATACTTGGCATTTTGTTTCCTCTAAAAGTCTTGAAGGGGTGAAAAGACAGTATGTGAAATCCAACATAGGATTGAGGTTTAAAAATCAAATGCATAACTTAAAATCATGTTTACAATATAACCTATCTAGTGTTCCCTTATCAGGAAAGTGTTGTCCCCTTCTTGGTAGGGAAATTTTGCGATTTGAGCTTGTGGATGATATCCTTTCATTTGGAAACTTGTGTGATGAATGAGCAGGGCAGAGCATTACAAATTATCTTGCAGAAAACATGGTAAACAAAAATTGACAAACCCCTCTCAATTTTCCTCTGTAATACCTGAAGAATTTTATTTCAGAGGACTTAAGAGGAAAGGCTTTAAACTCTTACGACATCCCATCTTCATTCTGGAGTAGAAAGGCCACATGGGACATGAAAAATCCATCGATACTTTGTGAAACAACAACCCAGAGCAGACCCCTTAAGTCCAAAGATAGTGCATTTTATTTTGGTACCTCTTGCTACCTTTGCTTCCAGATTCATTACACAATCATCCTTTAAATAGACATTTGGTGCCCTGACTTCATCCAATTTTTAATAGGATATAAAACCATGCTAAATTTGAAAGAATGCATTAAACAGAAGCAACATCTACTATGTAAACAATAATCATTCTAAAGGGTATTCTGGAATGGCTTCTCTATATTAAAATTTAATGACAAGGATAATTTTAATAGAATATAAATCCATGCTAAATTTGAAAGCAAGAATTAAACATAAAAAACATAGATTATGTAAACAATAATCATTCTAAAGGTCATGCTGGAATTTCTTTCCTGTATTAAAATTTAATAGTAAGAATTAACTGAACACTCACAAAGAAATAATTGCATAAACAAATGGAACTTTATTTTCTAATTGCATACCATTCAAAACATAACTTATACACAAAACTCCCATTGTTGTAATGCATCATCCGCCCTGCAGTCTAGAGCATGCATTATTACTTAGCAACTTGGAAAAACACACAATTTAAAATATATCCACAGTGGAAACAAAATTCAATGTAACATCACCTCTGAGTTGCAGAAGCTCGACAAAAAGCACATAATAATTCATCCTTTGATGTACTAGGTTCAGCTATGTAGCAATTACTAGGGATCTGTGGGTACATCTTAGAAATTCTAGCATGTGTAGGTGGCTCAAGACTACCACCATTGTTAATAGTTTGGATATCATATTGATGCTTTTGTGTTAGGTCAAAAGAAGAGTCGGTCATGTCACTATTTTGAACAATTTTGTGAATATCCACATGATACTCGTGTTTCTTGTCTATTAATTCAGTATCAATTTGGGACTTCACTTTTGCAGAATTTTTTTCGCAATTTTATCAATAGGTAAGCCAAACATGGCACTAAATATATAAGTTGATGTGAAAATTATCTCCTTGTCTACATCCTTTGAATTTATCTTTCTACTTTAACAACCAACAATATTACCATTGACCGGAGAAAGCATTTATCTGATCACTTTTTTCTTTGGACTTCATTTGTGTCTCCCTTTTGCAAGCTATCTATACATCCTTTGTTCCTCCTGTAGACTTGGGCCCCCTCTTTCTACGTGGCTTTCTTCCAAAAAGGTTAAATGGAATCTAAGATCCTAATTTCTAGGTATAACCCCTTTCAAATACAACTCACTTCTGCAGTATACATCTGGATGCAATTTTTCTAAATAAATACAAATATACCAGTTCCCGTGAAAAAAAGCATCTCCTCAAGCTACTCATCACACATCCATGAGTCATTAGTTAAATATATGAATTTGGTTTATTTAAATTAGTTTCGTTGTATGTAATTAGTAAATACATAGAGGGCAGTGCGTGTCTATAGAAAGGCTAAATACCAATGGCTTAAGCAATCAACGATGTCATAGTTGTAACTACCATTCCTCGATTCCAATGCATTAATAAGAGTTTTATTGTAATATCCCTATTTTTATTGCTTTTATTAGATAATTGAACAATCCTAAAGGTTAAGTGGACCTACAAGAAAGCTATTATTGTGGACATACTATTTTAAATTTAATAAATGTGTAATTGGAATTATTATTTAAAGACTAGAGTATAAAGGAGACCAGGATTTCAAGTCCATGAGGATGGATAAGATTCCAAAGACTTTCCCAGATTCTCAAAAATCCTTGGAGAAAATAAAATAATTTTTTTTTTTTTTCGGAGTAAGACTAAATCTATTAAGAGAAGAAATATAGTACAATCAAAGCTTGCATAGAAGCGAAGCAAGAGAACAGAGGAGCCGGAAATGATAGACTATCAACTTCGGTCCCCATGAGCAACCATGACAAGAGCAAAGATAACGGAAAGTACATAAACTAAAGAAACTAGTCTAGGGAGGCGACCCAGAATGGGTGGAGTCTCCCAGTCGGCATTTTTTCCCTTTCTTTTTACTGACTGTAACCCAGCCATTGAGAGCTGGCTGGATGGGAACCACCTGCAAGCTAATCTGCGCAGAAGGAGGAGTCTCCTTGTCTGAATCTGAAGACGACTCATGAGTGCGCTTCTGCGAAGTTGGAGGAGCCGTGGGATCTGCTGGGCGTGCTGGTGGCGCTTCCCTCGGGGGGTTCTGATTCTCCTCCTCCACTTCTATATCCTCCTCATCAGAGCTACAGAAATCAAAGTCATCCATTGGAGGTCTATCACAAGGTTTCCAGTTCTTGGATTTGGATTTGCGCGGTATGTTCCTCTTTTTGTCGAGAAACGTCACACAAGTATTCTGAAGATGCCCAGTCTGATGGCAGTGGCGACATCTGAAGGCAGTGTTCTCATAGTCTAAAGTTTGCGTCCAATGAAAGTCCCCCACTTTGAGGTTGATCTGATCAGGGAGCCCTTTGCTAATGTCTATTTCTGCGCATATTCTGCCATAAGTATATAAACCTTTCTCTCCTCGAGAGGTGTCCGTTGCCAAGAAGCGGCCTAATTTATCCCCAATTCCTTGGAAGACTACGAAATGCCATAGATGAGCAGGGAGGTTTGGTAGACGGACCCAAATGGGAAACTTGGTGATGACAGCCGAAGAGGGATCGAAATCAGGGAACCAGGGGGTGAGGAAAAGTCCCGCTGATCCCCAGAACCAAGGGCCTCCTGTTAAGGCTTTCTTGTAGTCATCGCTGAAGACAAAGGCTACAATGAAGAAGCCTTTCGAGCAGAAGAAGACTTTGCAGTTTTTGGTCCAGTTGGAGTGAAGCCACTGGTATAGATCGGCCGTACGAGGCCAAAGTCCGTTAAATCTGCAAATAATGGTTGTTTCTGCAAGCGTCTGACATTGATCATCCAGGGTTGGATGAGAGATTTCAATGGAGGGAGTATCCTCCATTTTATCCACCAGAAAAGGCTTGGGAGCCTCTGCTGGTTTGGCAGACTGCGGTTGGGCAGCATCTTTGCGGACTGCATTTTTATAAGAGAAAGAAGGGGCAGAGGAGGTCTGCCCAATGGAACCACCTCTTAAACGAAAGGTAGCCACAATAGAAGCGTCTTTAAGAATACTGTAAAAAGATAGGGGGAGGGGATTCATAAGTTGCTTACCCTTATAAAGCAATCTGAGATAAGTAGAGGGGATCCCCAGACGGTATTCGAGTTTTTGAAGGATGTCCTGCACAAGATCTGCTCTACTTGCCCACAGCATCATTGTCTTACCCGAGAGTTTGACTTGGATCTGGAATGCTTGTGATTCTTCAGGCGTTTCTAGCTGGATTGGGAAATGAGACTGCTTCCAAAAGACAGCCGACCGGTCCATGTCCAGATATGGAAGCCTTTCATGCGGGCTCGGTGAACATAACCACTGCATGCGTTTGACAGTGAAGAGATCTATAAGATCTGGAGGGTAGCTATTACTCACAATGTGAGCAGCTAACAGAGCGGTTGCACTGGATCTAGCTGGAGCAATAGCCATAAAAACGACCATCCAGATGGCTTCGTCCACAGAGTCGAGGGGACCGTCCATGAGCGAGGGTTTGAGTGGTAATGAAGCCTGCAAATTCAGATCTGCCACCTTGACGATGGGAATGGCTTGCCTTGGCATCGCTGCAAGCGTTGTGGCATTGCTAGCCTCTGTGAAGACCCCGGCTCCAAATCCGTCTGAAGCAATGTCAGGAAGCATAGCCGCCCCGACGGCAGCGTCATAATCTTCAGGAGTGCTCCTGTGCTGCAGCAGGCAGACGAGCAGGTTCCAATCTTCGGTCTGGAGCAGGAAAAGAAAGCGGCCGGCCCTCAGAGCTGCCGAGCCGGCGCTGACCAGAGACGTCTCGCTGCAAACCCTAAGAGTCGTTTTCGCCATCGCAATCTTTTCTAAATAAGATTTAAAAATATCTATGAGAAAATAAAATAAATTAAAAATATTAGATTGGAGATAAAAATCTAAAATATGGAAAGGTACTGAGAAGAGGTGAAATAAAACTAGAAAGAGGAAAAAGCTAGTTTTAAAATACTTTTGTGGAAAAAACAAAAGGAAAGCCTAGGAAAAAAGGAAAACAACAACTTGATTAACTGGACGCAGTTATGGAAACATGATGAAGGGAAAGCAGGCTTAAATAAGTCATTCCTGGGTAGACAAGAGGTTGTCTAAACTTTGGAGGAATTGGTCTCTACTCGGGGGAGGGGGGGGGGGTTATGGAGAGAAAGCTCAAGGTTGGATGGAAAATAGTCTTACCAAAATTGGTATGCACAAAGAATTTTAATTCTATGTTATGAATTTTATTAGCACAAAATTATTTTAAGGTTGTCTATAGTATTGTGTGGAATCCGATTTTAATTCTGTAGAAATAGTTAGGTGATAAAAGTTAAAATTTATACAAAATTATTAGTGGATGTCTGTGTAAATTTTCTTCACATAGTCTGATGTATTTAACAGATAAAAACTATAGAACTAGTCATTGATCTGTATGGTTACATAGACAAGATATAATTATATACCAACACTCAGAATGTTTAAACCCAATTAATAGGTTTAAATCTGAAGTTACGTGTTAAACAGTCATAAAGTAAAGACATGAAAACTAGATAAATACATTATGGAGAAGGATACTTATTGTATTTATCAGAAAGATACAATCAATATTACCATGTAAATTACCAATCTGCTATCATCAAACAAATTGAACATAATTATAACTCATTGCATATTCTCAGAATAAGCATAAAGGACATAATGGAATGAAAAACATATATTCAGTAAAACCTCTGAAAATGAGTACACAGTTCAATAGTTATAAATGTATGATAGAATCTGTTACACATTACAAATTTAATTTTATCATTCAAAATTATAGATAGAAAGGATAGTCCCAATTTAATGGTACAAAAGAAATATAAAATTTTATAGGTTGGATTCTTCACAGTAATATTGACCAACCTATAGAGGAGCAACCATAAATTATGGTCGATGTACAAGTCATGATAGTGCTCATGCAATTATAGAGGAGGAATGAAATTGTAGATAGGTACAGGCAATCAGAAGGAGTACCTACACATACAAATATAGGACTGAGTAAAAGGAATACAAATTATATTGGGGAATAATTAGAGACAAATATAATTAAATCAATGAAAAATAGAAGTTAATAGGGAGATTATTACCTTACTGTTAGTAAATTAACAGTGGTACAAAGAGCTGGAGAGAAAAAGTTGTATTCTGGGAAAAACCCTAGCAGAGCTCTGCACCAGGCTGACTTCCATGACCTAGGGTTTGCGGGATTCCGCGTTGGATGGCCTAGACAGACCTCCATCCCCAGACCGACTCTAGTCGGGCGACTACTGCTCCCCCCATTACAAGCTAGCCTCCCATAGTTGTGGCAGTAGGGGCTGATACCGTCAATCGACAAAACTCTAGCCCATCTCATGAAACCACAGGGGTGACTCCCACAAAGAATTAGACAAACACACCAGCAGCAGAAGAAGTGAATACTAAGTCAGCAACATGCATGCCGAAGAACCCAAAAAAACAATGATCGAGCTCTTAACGCATCGCATCAATGGTAGAATCTAGTTCATGAAGGATCATGCACTGATAGGAAAATTCATGGGCTTCTAGCCCACTGAAAAAGTGTTTCGAGGATGGATAGATTTGAAGTGGAAACCCAAAGGCCACATTGACCTAAATCTGTGTGCTAAAGGCTTCTTCAATGTGCTCTTCACATGCACTGAAGACAAAGAAAGAATCATGGACCAAGGCCCTTATTTATTCAACACTGCAGGCCTATACCTCTGGCCTTGGACGAAGTGATTCAACCCTGACAAACAGGATATTACATGGGCTCTGGTCTAGATTCGGCTCTACTCCCTCCCCTAGGATTACTGGGATGAGCTGACACTCAGAAACATAGGAAATGCCTTAGGGGAGCTCGTTAAGATCACAGAGGAGACCCAGATCAATCGCTACGCATCATATGCCCGCATATGCATCTATATGAACTTGGCGGAACCTTTACCAGGTGAGGTAAGTCTGCTGCACGAATATTTTGAATGGGCACAAACTGTAGATTATGAGCATATTCCTTTCAGATGCAGGAATTGTCACCAACACGGGCATCTCTTCAGATACTGTCCCCTAAACAAGAAAGATATGGCTGAAAAGGAATCCAACGATCAAGAAGCAGAAGGATTCACGAAGGTAACAAGTAAGAAAATGCACAACAAGAGAGCTACCCCTCAGCAGAATAAAAAAGGACCTGCGACTAGTAACAACTTCGCGGCTTTAAATCATCTAAATGAAAACGAAAATGAACTAGTCATCGAAGCCAAGAATACCTCCATGAGTAGGCCCAGTCCTCAAAAGCTCAATAGGACAAGGTCCCTCTTGAGACCTTCCTGAAACCTCAAACCACAAGCTACGCAGGGGAAAACAATGCATTAAAAGGTAAAGAACAAATCATGGAGACGATCCCAGAAGCCATGGAGGAAGAACCAGAAAGCATTGACCTTGAGGGCCTAAATCTCATAGGTTTAGAGGATGCCTACAACAAGAAAGACTTCAAATCTATTCCGGAGCAACAGGTCCAAAATATGGAAGAAATCCTAGCCAGAGCGCAATAGCACCCCTCTCCGGGTATTCAGGGGGGCATGCTCATAAATACCAAATACTTCATGAAAGAGTCCCACAAAAGGGGCAGGAAAATAACTTTGCAAATAATAATAGAGATAGGAAAAGAAATGGTGGATTTTGGGCAATTCCCCAAGTTGACAATATTCTTCGCCTACACCACCAATCCAATCCCATGAAGATCATCTTCTGGAATATAAGAGGGCTCAATAGCCCCACTAAACACAGTATAATAAAGAAAAGGATTAATAAGGAACGCCCTGCAATATTCTACATGCAAGAAACCAAATGTTCCAGCTCCACTTTGGATACAATCTTCAAAAAAATATGGAAAGGTAGCAATACAATAGCGGTTGATGCCAACGGAGCGTCTGGAGGAATGCCAATCATCTGTAACCCCCAAATTATCTCCTTAGAAAACTTTCATGCCAGAAGACACTTCATCCAAGCCAAATTTCGCCTGATTGGCATGGATATCCATGGTCTCCTCACAAATGTCTAATTTCCCAGAACATCCATAAAAAAATGGAGCTTCTGGACAACCTAACGGAACTCAATAAATATAGAGCCTTTCCACTCTGGCTCCTGGGAGGAGAATTCAATATGATAAGCAATCTACAGGAAAATAAAGGAGGAAGGATGTATTTAGACTTGGATAGTAATGGGTTTAAGAATTTCATTCAAGGAAACCACCTCATTGATCTTCAAACCTCCAATGGAATCTTCACATGGAATAATAAAAGAGGAGGTGCCCACCAGATAGCCTCAAGATTGGACATATTCCTCATCACAGAAGACTTCATCTAGCTGGGGGGTGACATAATGACCACCATCATCCTTGCGGCAGGGTCTAACCACTGGCCAATACAACTTCAATGGTTGCGACTAGGCAAGCATGCTCCCAAACATTTTCGCTTCGAACACTGCTAGCTTTGGTACCCATGGTTCAAGGATATGGTTTCCAAATGGTGGACCTCCACAGTACCCCCGCAAGGCACTAAGATGCTCCACTTCCAGACAAAACTGAAAATTCTCAAAGGCAAATTGAAGGTCTGGAATAAATCAACCTTTGGCAATATCTTCATAAAACAAAAAGAGTTGGAGGAAAAAATGAAGAAGTTGCAACAAACTATTATCCAAGAAGGACGCTCGGTCGAGTCAAAAAGTCAGGAGAAGACCTTATCTACTCAAATGGAAGAAATAAGGTACCAAGAAGAAATCCTATGGAGACAAAAATAAAGAATCTGTTGGCTCAAAGGGAGAACGAGACTAAATTTTTTCATTGATCCACCATTTAGCACAGGATGCATAACAGAATCATAGTCCTCAAAAACCAAACTGGAAAGCAGCTGGAAATGCAAGAAGCCATTACTGAGGAGTTGTGCAATCACTTCAGGAACATTCTACAAGAGCCCAATCATCAGAGGCATGAAGCCATTGGGAAAATCACCCAACACATTCCCAAGTTGATAACAGACGATCACAACAGGTTGCTGCTCGCTGCCACCACCCTGGCTGAGGTGGAACAAGCAATATTTTAGCTAAAAGTAGGGAAAGCCCCAAATCTTGATGGATTTACCACCAAATTCTTCCATTTCTTTTGGGACACCATCCAAAACGGAGTCTGGGACATAGTGGAGGAATCGTGCACCACTCACTGGCTTCTTCCAGCGCTAAATGCCACTTTCATCACTTTGGTTCCAAAATAAGACAATGCAGCCTCGCCAAGTAAGTACAGGCCCATAGCTCTCTGCAATTTCATTTACAAAATTATCTCCAAATTTATTGCTAATAGGCTGAAGCATCTCCTTCCCATAATTATCTCCCCGGAGCAAACATGTTATGTGGAAGGCAGGAAAATTCTTGACGGTATTATCTTAACCCATGAAATCATCCACTCTCTCAAAACCACCAAAAATTGTGGCATGCTATTCAAAATTGACCTCTCCAAGGCTTTTGACAAACTCAGCTGAGACTACATAAAAAATGTACTCATAGCCTTCTGCTTTAGCCACACTTGGGTCCGCTGGATCATGAGTCTCATCACCTCCCCTTTTCTCTCCATATTGGTCAATGGTATTTCCTCTGGTACCTTCAACCCCTCAAGAGGCATCAGACAAGGGAACCCTCTTTCTCCTTTCATCTTCATTATTATAGTTGAAGGATTGGGTCTCCTTCTCAAAATCTCCATCCATTCAGGTTCCCTGCATGGTTTACACCTCCACAACTTGCCCCCCTCCTCCCATCAACAATTTGTGGACGACGATATGATTATGGGTTACTTCTCAGTTTAGGAAGCCCGCACCCTCAAATCTCTTCTATATTCCTTCTCTGAAGCCTTCGGCACAAAGGTCAACCCTACAAAATGACAGATCTTTTTATTTCATACCCCCCCTCTCACTCAGCGCAACATTTCCCGTATCCTTGGATTCTCCATCGCTTCCTTTCCCTCAAAATACCTAGGAGCCACTCTCACTGATTCAGCCATCAACTATTTCTCCTGGAGAGCCTTGTTGGACAAAATGGAAACCAGGTTATCCAAGTGGACCCATCGTGCCCTCAATATTGCAAGCCATCTGGTTCTCATTAAATATGTTCTATAATCTCTCACCATTTACCTCTTCTCTGTCCTGGCAACCCCCAAATGGGTCCTCAAAGCCATGCACAACCTGCAAAGATATCTCCTATGGGGCGGCACCAAAGAGAAAAATAAATGGATCTTAGTCAACTGGAAGGATGTTTTTACTCCTAAAAGTCAGGGGGGTTTAGGAGTGCGTGATCCTGAGCACAATGATAACATAATGGGAGCTAGTATCTGGTGGAAATGGGTCTCCAACCCCAACACTACATGGGCTAATATATGGGCGACCAAGTATGCCCACTCTTGGCCCAAGGAGGACCTCATCCAGTTCAACTTAGAGTCTTGGGGATCCCAAATCTGGAAAGCAGCAAGTAGCCAAAAACAGATGATACAAATTCATAGCTTCTGGGAGCTGTGAAGTGGTACCCAAGAAATATTCTGGGAGGACTCATGGTAGTAGCTTCCAAGCCTATCATCCATTTTTCCCAGACCTATATGGAGTGTTTTTCTCCAAGGGAGGAAAAGACAAAATGTTCAGGACTTCTGGACAGATGACACTACCCAAGGTTATAGGAAATGGCTACACATGAACAGATGGCAAGACGACTGGAACAACGAGTGCCAAATAGATATCTGGGAGGAACTCAGCACCAAACGAAAAATCAGAGTAAGGCCGGGACCTAACATCCTTCACTGGGGGCATATGCCTAGTGGAAACTACTCCACCAAGGAAGCTTGCAACATCCTTCATCAATAGAATCCAGGTCCAATAGATCTCATCTATAAAAATATATGGATGGCCAATCTCTAGCCTAAAGTAGCCACCTTCCTATGGTTGCTCAGTAAATGACACATCCTCACATTGGAGAATATTTTGAAGAGGGGGTTTGTAGGACCCTCCAGGTGTCTCCTATGCCAGGAAAAATTGGAAACCATCGATCACCCGATGGACCAATGTCCTACCACTAATTTCCTATGGGAAAAAATTGTAGTTTTGTGTCATCATTCCAACCGAGTAAGGGGAAACATTATCAACACCATCAGTAGCTGGACAGACAATCCTTACACCATCACTCTCCTGAATAGACTCTAGCAGATCATTTCGGGCATCCTTATTTGGAATATATGGAAGGAAGGGAACAGTCGCATCTTCAAAGATAAAGAATCCACATCAGAGAAGCTTTGGGCCCAGATTCACATCAACCTCTCTGAAACGCTGGCCTTAGATGCATGGAGTCAAGAGGACCTTCCCACCTCTATAGTAGAGCACCACATATGGAACAATTGGAAAATGAGTATAAACACTCCCCTGGATATCAATCCTAGAAGTGCAGGAAAAACTCCTACCCCTGAAAAATGGAACCCCCTCCAAATGGCTTCTTCAAATGCAACTTCGATGGTGCATCCAAAGGCAACCCTGGAAATGCAGGATTCATAGGCATTATCAGGAACTCTCAAGGTGAACCTCTTTGGATTTACTTTAGTAACATGGGTTGGGACAACAACAATTCCGCGGAGTTGGAGGGGCTCATACAGGGTATTCAAATTGTAATTGAGTTTCATTACTTCCCCTTGGAAATAGAGGGAGACTCGTAAGTCATAACTATGGCAGCCACAAGAATCCTCCAAGGATCGGCTTCCTCAAGGGTATCCACTAGCTGGAGGTTAGCCCATAAGCTCAAGTTTCTAGAACAGCTAATACAAAATCATAGAGCCATTAGTTTTTTCCATGTGCGAAGGAAAGCTAACTCAGTAGCAGATCTCCTTGACAATAAATAGGTGGAAAGCCACTTTGAGCTGTATCATTCCAACCTTACTCAGGTTGAGGAGGAATCCTTAAGACATGAATGTCACACTCTCATTCAAAATGATCTTCTCCCTCTGGATGTGGGTGAAAAAACTAGCACGAACAACAACCATTCCTCACACACCCTAGAGGACAGAGATCTTCTGTGCAGAGCCTCACCTATTGCGAATGCTCAAACCGTTAGCCATCCACATGAGAAAAATGGGATAAGGCATGATGATGAGATGTTGGGTACATCGTCACCCTCTCCAGGGTACCCCCCTGCAATTATCACCATAAATGATTATCATGATTAATTTGTATATCAGCCATCACCCTGCCCTCGAGCCTGCTCAGGAAATTGGTCATGGCATGCAGCTACGTGTGAGGCTTACTCATTTCCATCCCCCTGGCATGTGTCCAAGACCCTTTAAAAGGATGAGCCCTCAGCCCCGAGCAACTCACAGTAATTTCCTTCTGCCTTTCCTTTTGACTCTGCTTTGGCACTTCCCTGATTTCAGCCAGCCGCACAACCCTCTTCTCAGTGTTGGACTACACAGTCCCCTCTAGGCTGTGACTTCCCAGTTTGTGCACCTCTTCCCTGGCCCTTCTTCCCCCCCCCCGGTCCTCGACATTGTTTGTCACCCTACTGCGCACCCTTCCCTTGAAGCCTCTCCCCTTCCTCATTGTGCAATGGCCCCGAGATTACGCCAGAGAACCATCCACGGTGGTCAAACAGGGTCTCTCCCTGGTCGTTATCACTATGGAGAGGACAACTATTTGGAGTCGATGGAAGGCTCCTCCTCCGGCAGTTTTGCGAGACAGAGCCCTGATCCCGAGCAGGAGGAAGAGGCTCCAGTGCAAGCTGGGCAGAGAGGTAGGCGAGGCCCACGAAAGTCTACCATAGCACACTAGGCACACCCCCTCCCTTGCAAGTCTGATCCGCTGTCGGCTCAGGTGGAGGAAGACGATGAATTAGATGTTTGGGTGATGGAATCTGACGGCAACTGGATGCACATCCCTGACGCAGAGGATTTAGAGTCCCCCATCCTCTGCGCACCTGTCCCCAAACCTAGGTGTCTAGTGGCAGACTCTGAGGAAGCGGTTGCACAGGCACCCGCTTGCCCCATAAAGGAGGAGGTCCTTGACAGTGATGATGAAGATGAAGATGGAAGCCTATGAAGCTACATAAATCTTCCATGTTTTTTGTCAAGCATGCTACCACCAGTGCTATACCCTTGTTTCTGCATATTTTGTAATATGTAGATACATCAACGTTGTTGCGCATACTGTAATTTTCTGTCTAAAGTTTCTTCTGAGTTGGTTTCCTCCTCTGAGGCAGCCCCAAAATCATGCAAATAAGGTTGGGATTGGTTAAGCGCAGCTTGCAAACCTCGCCTCTAGCATATGTAATGTTTCTTTTTATCGAATTAATAGAATAGCCTAACTTACCAAAAAAAAAAGTGGTACAAAGAGCTGCAAATAGAAATGAGGAAAATTATTAGTACAGAATGTTGACAAAAATATAAAAAACATAGTAAAGTAAGTAAATTAAATAGAATGAGGTATACATTTCTTCTCAATTACAGAGGGAAATGGAGAAACTCATATAACCTGGAAGTCAAGGAAATGATTCCTGCATATAGAAAATTTTATTAATTGAAGAAATTTAATAAAATTTTACAACGATTTAAATTATATCATTTTAAATCTTAGTTATGGGATAAAATGATAAATTAATGCAGAATGAAATTCTATAGAATTATAGCATCAAAATTTATTAAACTAATGAATAGATTCCTGAATAATGAAATGTCATTAAAATTATCCTACTTGTAGAAGTAAGGGAGAGTATTGAGACAAATTCAAAAATGAATTTATAAACCCTTCCATATATAAATATAATCATTTAAGGGTTAAATAATGAATTAAATTTCATCCAATTTAATTAGGTTGCAAATCGAAATTATTGCAACAACAGTATGAATTATATACTTAATTATTCGAATTGAAATTACCCATTTACGAATATTGTCACTTCACAATTCTTCTCGTAAGAGAAGTAGGGAAAAATGAGGAGACGAGCGACCGAAGCCTTGATATAAAATCGAATTGCAATCGAAAAGGGAGAAATGCATTCCCCAAGTTAATAAGGAATTTGATTTAAACAATGAGGAACTAAATAGAAAAGTTGGGAAACATTACATATGGAATTATCAACGAATGAGAACAATTAAAATGAAGAAGCCAATTGTTGGAATTAAAATCCGAAATAGAGAAAGATTAACCAGCTAGGTTTATAAACATTGCAACCTAGAATATTCTCATTGTATGAAAAATGAATACAATGCGTGGTAACAGAAAACGCAGAGAGGCGTTGGGTGGAAAAAGTCTTAACAACGAAATTAAAACCCAAAAAGGTAAGTATAATGAAATATCCCCATAGTAGATACAATTTCAATTGCAAAGAAAAGGGAAATTTGTTCTAAAATACCGAAAGACCAATGAAAAACAATCTCTGCTATGAAAATTCCAAAATGACAGAATAGAAGGGAATGTTTAAACTAAAAAAATCTTTAAAAATGGGTATAGAGTGGTTTCATGAATGAAATATCCTTACCTGGAAAACGTTGGTAACCAGTGGGGAAAGACCCCATTCAGACTCCATTAAACCTGCAATAAATCATGAAAACATTAATGGTAGAGAAATGCAAGTTTAAAAACTAAATAACGAAAACGTTAATGTCAGAGGAATGCAAGTTTGAAACGAAACAACGAAACAATGTCTGGTTAATTGACTGAAAGTAACTCTTACCTTTACGGGAGATAGAGTCTCATGAAAGAAATGAAAAATCTCATGACAGAGTTTCCCTTTGTGCTTATATTCGACCTGTGTAAGCACTGAAACCATCGGGTTCAAGCCATGGCTACGTGGAGCAACTAAAGTTGCAGAGCCAAAGGTAGAACATTACCAAGTGAGGAATGAAAAAAATCGTAGTAGGGTTTGGTTGTCGTAAGTTCACTCCGAAATTACAAAAGGATCTAGATCGTCCATGTGGCTTACATCCAAGAGGAAGAAGCACGATGAGCCATGTGAATGTAATAAAAGTAAATGTACTGTCAATTGGGGAAATCCTGAAGTCATAAACACAATCCCCAGCACGAAATCCGAAATGTAAATTCCAAATCAATAAACCTGTATACGATTTCCTTTAACATTAATACGTTACAGAGATGTAATTAAATGGGGAAATGATATGTGTTAAGTCACCAAATCCAAATCATAGTCATAAAGTATAATTCGAATATGGAGCCAATTAACCATAGCTGTTAAATAATATAACGTTGGGATATGTAAATAAAGGATGGAGCACATAAACCTTTATGTTTTATTCCTAACAACGGGCATTCAAAATTCGAATTATTCAAAATAGAATACAAACCAATGTTACAAAAGCGTAACAAATCATATTCTATTAATGGTAAAATCTATTAGGATAATGAGAAAAACCCCTTTGTATAGATTAGAATTACCTCTAAAATTATGAAAAAAATATTTTAAGAAATGAATACATGAGGGTAAAATAAATTATCATAATACAATTAAGGTAGACTAAATGTAATAGGTGGAAATACTATTACAATGTTAACTTATAATTGAAGTTATAAAGAGGATAATATGGACATACCTTAATTAATGAATATGATAATAAAATGAAACCGTGACAAGATAGAGTCAATTGAAGTAGAAGTGGTTCAAATTAAACCAGTAAAATCTAGGGAAAATATATAACCTTGGATTCATAAATGACACAGTGTAACGAAAGAACTCATCTCATAATGATGAAATATGAATGAAAGAAGAACAACAGAGTTCGTCAAATAGTGACGGAATTATAGAAATTAATGGACAACAAATTAAGTAGTTATGTTGTTAAAAAAAAATTGGTAAGTGGAGTTGTTATAGATGGTATCAGTGCCCATGTTGAAACATTGGGCCTATATGTGTCTTAACACAAGAGATTAAAAATCCAAGATTTATGTTGCTGTAATTTTTTTTTTTGAAAAAATTTACACTAATTTCATTTATTTGTACAGTGAATTAGTGTAGAAAAGTACAACTGAAACTATGAGTAAAGGGGAAGGGTTGTGTGTAGCTCTAGGTGGTGACGAAAATCCACCAGATCAAAATGCCCAATTTTTGGTTATGTTCTGGGAATTACAACGGGAAATGATTCAACTGAGAACCAGCAATGAAATATTTTTGCAAGCTAGTGAAGAGCAAGAAAGATTGATCAAATAATTAACCTCCAGGTCTAGTCACGAAGGTGAAGACCCTAAAAAAAAGAGAAAGGAAGCTAAAACCAACTCAGAAAGATTTGAGGAAGGTGAAGCCTCTGGAAAAAAGTCCAGAAAGAAAAAGGAATTGCAAGGAGAATTCCAAAAAATTAAACCTCCCACATATGATGGTGAAAAGGAGGAAGATGCAGAAGCTTGGCTTGTAAACATGGTAAAATGCTTTCAAGTTATTGAATATGGAAGTAAACTGAGAGCTAGATTGGCTATTTTCCAAAAACAGGGTAAGGCTACCTTGTGGTGGGAAGAAACCAAAATGGTACATGTACTTGATGAGAAAACTGTTACTTGGGAAGACTTCCAAACCAAATTTAAATCGAGATATCTGAATGAAAGATACTATGATGACAAAGCCAAAGAGTTTCATGAGCTGATATTGGGACAACTCACAATAGATGAGTTTGTTACAAAATTCACAAATATGCTTCGTTACGTACCTTATATTAGAGAAGAGAAGGCTAAGGTACAATGATTTTTAAACTGCCTACCTACTATCTACAAGTAGAGAATAGAATTTGATAATCCCAAGACAATGGATGAAGTTGTGCACAAAGCAAAACTGTGTTATCAGCAGTTCAAAGGCGAAAATGATCAGTTGAAAAATTGGCAGAACAAAGAAAAAGGGAAAGGTGAATCTAGTGGGAAAAGAGTCAAACCAGCATACTTGAAATTTTTTTGGATAAATAATGAAAGGAAGAAGTTTAACAAAACTAGAGAAAATCAACTAGCCTAATCACAAACTGGATCTAAACAGATGGATGTAAAAAAAAAGAAATAAGGAACTGTAAAAATGAAGGAACCATTAAAGTGTTGGAGTTGTGGAGAACCTGTCATGTTACGAGACTGTCCTCATCGAACAGTTCAAAATATTCTAGTGTTGAGAGAGGCAACTACTCTAAATGATGTTGCTAGAAACATTCCAAGGATTAATGCTGCACTAGAGGATCACCAAGCTGAACATCAATCAACCATGGTTGAAACAAAAGGTATGATTGCTGAACGACTTGTTTCTATTTTGATAGATTCATGAGACAATTTAAGTTATATAAGTCCTCAGATGGTGGAAAAGTGGAAATTAAAATCAGAAAAATTTCAGCAAGCATGGTTAGTTCAATTAGCTACTGGAACAGAAATAAAAGTGACCCATAAATTACCCAAGATTGTTGTAAATTTAAATGGGTATCAAAATGAACTGAATTTAAATATTTTACCTCTAGGTTCCTATGATGTGTTAGTGGGAATGGACTAGTTAGGAAAACATAAAGCAATAGTTAATTGCTTAGATAAAACAATTCACTATATAGATGGTGAGGGAAAACTAGTGATAGTAAAAGGAAAACCAAGACCCATATCAATTAGACAGATTTTAGCACTACAGTTAAAAAGGACAACAAGGAAAGGTTGTAAACTGATCCAGGTGGATTAAACAGGTACAGGTACAAATGGCTTAAGTACAAGGCTCAGAAATCAAAGTGTTCGAAAATCCTTCGAACCAAGTTCAAGTTGTAGATCTCGAAATTCTGAATCCAACGACGCAGACGACACTCAATTCCGAGTCCGAATGAGGGAGTTAGGAGCAGTCAAAGATCAGAGGTTGACTTGGTGATGTGGTAGACTAAGGAGGCAACAATTTTGCTGAAACCTGGCCACCGGATTCCGACCAACCTGGCCAGATTCCGGGCGAATTTGTGGGACCGTTAAATGCACTCCTTCGGTCAAAATTCGAAGGTTCAAAAAACAATAGTTTGTTTTAAATAACAATAAAACAAAAAAAATATATAATAAGGGTGGCGGGCCACCAACCCCGCCACCCCAATGCTGAACCATATTATTAAAAAACAAACAAATGTGTTGGGGGGCGGGTGGTCAACCCCGCCACCCCGCGGTCTCCACTGTACCAACGGCCGCGGCCAATGGCAAACAATGAAACAGCCGGCCATATTCAATGGGGCGGGGGTTGTTAACCCCACCACCACCACTTTTACACATGGCAGGTATTCATACGGGGCGGGCCGCCCAATTTGGGTCCGGCCCCCCCACATCAACGGTTCAAATATTTTAAAATATAAATTGGTTCAGCGCTGTTTTTTAATGGAATGCGGTTTCAACCAAAACTAAACAGTCGGCTTTTAATGGAGGGGTTGGGATTTGACCACCCGACCTCCTCCCAAACAATATGGATCTACAACCAATTCGGCTAAGGGCCGCTTTGAAGAATCCGCCCACACTAATTTATTTAAACCTTCATTCATTTGTGCGCCCAAGGACGGACAGGAGCGGGCACGGAAAATGACGATGGGGCAGGCGTGTGGGAGGGAACCATGATGCGAGCCGCCGGAAGGCAGTTTTCACTTTAATGGGTGGGGGCAAGTTTTATATGGATTCGGCATACTCGACGCCCCAACCTACGTCAACAGTGCTATTGTTTTGTCGGCCCGAGAAGATGCCGCAATTTTCAGCCATTTCCAGATTGGGCGGTATAAGGGTGTAATTCCTCATTTTGTACTTGTACTTTCATTTGCCATTTAATGAAAGCCAGGGCCTCCCCACGATTAGAGCGGTGACAGCGATGTCTGGAAGAACAAATGTCTAATATATGTGTGTTTGTGATGTTAGTGCTTCTCTCTTTTTCCGCTTATGTGTTAATTGCTTCTCTCTTTTTCCGCTTATGCCTTTAAAGTTTCTTGTTTAAAAGCTACAATTTTCACATGTTAATTCTTTTATACATCTCAAACAAAAGATTTTGGATCAAGTGGTATCGGAGCGGGTGTTTGTAGATGTGAATTACATGTTTGTATGCTAACAAGAAGCAAGCTAAGAAGAGGCGAAGGGACGCTACAGGCTTTTGATCCCGAAGCAGGACGTGCACGTCAGAGAAGGAACATGGGGGACGAAGATCGGAATGAAGAGGAGCTCAATTTCCACAAAACTTTCTATACCATGGCAGATCGAGTAGAGAGACTATTCTCTAGACTTGAAAGGTTAGAGAAAATAGGAGATCATTCTTTAGAAGGGCAAGGTTCAGCGCATGGAGATGGTGGAGGAAATCCACCCCCTTCAGGAAATGAAAGTCCTTCCTCCTCTTCTAACCATCATAATAAAAATTCTGTAAATGCATCTAACAAGCCTTTCTTTAAGTTAGATATTAAGTTTGATCTACCAGTATATAATGGTGAAAGTAATGCTGAGAAGCTTAACAATTGGATTAGGCAGCTTGAACTCTATTGTAGGATCCAACAGATTATGGAGGACGAGGCGAAAATCCAATTGGCTTCTCTTCGATTGAGTGGCACAGCTCTCATCTGGTGGGAGAGCAAACTTCGAAGCAGCAGTAACTTGGGTAACCTTCTTTCTTCCTGGTCAGATTTTATTACTGCAATTAAAAATCAATTCTATCCCTTAGGTTACAAGCAGAAAGCCTTAATGGAGTGGCAATACCTAAGGCAAGGTAAAGGACAAAATGTGCAAACCTTTACTGAAGAATTTCGAAAACAGGCATTAAGTTTGGGCATCTCTTTAGATTCTCCTGAAGTTTTAACTAAGTACATTGGTTCATTGCATAGTTACATTAGACATTCATTGTTAATGTTTGAACCTACTACCATTGACTCGGCCAGTGTGAAGGCCATTCATCTTGAAAACAGGGGCAGAAATGATAAGGACGATCATTCAAAGAAACCGCTTTCCAAACCTTCAAATGGAAAATTCAAAGGGAAAGGAAAAGAAGACGGCGTCAACAAAGAAGGATGAAGGAGAAAAGCCTTATTGCACTCACTGCAAAAAGGAAGGCCATGACGACGATCATTGTTGGAAACTTTATCCAGAAAAGAAGCCAAAGAGATATGGAGGAAAGGGTAAGCAGAAGACTGTAGCAACCGCACAGCAGGACCTTGGATCCGACTCAGGCGATGAGGCATTGATCACAGCAGCAGGGACAAAAGGTACTCATTCTCTTCATGATTCTGAATCACATGAAAGCACTAGTGCATCAAATGAGCCTCTTTCTAATGAACGTAAGAGAATTGAGTTGTTTCATATTAGAGTTGTTATAAACCATGCAAAAGTAGAAACTCTATTTGATTCAGGCTCTCAAGCAAACCTTATTTCAGAATCCTTGGTTAAAAAGTTAGGCTTAGAAGTTAAGCCTCATCCAAAACCTTATCCGCTTGGATGGATACATGATAAAGTGAAACTAAATATAACCCAGCAGTGTAAGGTAAAATTTGTTATTGCTTCTAAGCTGGTAGATGAAGTAGAATTGGATGTAATACCATTGGATATCTGTGGCATTGTGTTGGGGAGTCCCTATATTTATGATAGGAAAGAAGTTTTCTTTCGCCATGAAAATAAATACCAAATCACTAAAGATGGGGTAGAATACATTGTAAGAGCTCATCAAACCAAAGTCAATGCCAACCTTGTAAGTGCAGGACAGATGAAGAGACTGGTGAATTCCCGCAAGGGGTGTTTGCTCATGGTTGTGAGAGCAAAGGATGAAGAAATAACCGATGCTTTCCGGGGATGTGATCCGGCTCATAAACAGGAATTATGTGATGTTATTTCTAACTATGG
Organism: Pinus albicaulis; assembly: GCA_034641835.2. Lineage (NCBI taxonomy): Eukaryota > Viridiplantae > Streptophyta > Pinopsida > Pinales > Pinaceae > Pinus > Pinus albicaulis. Next base: position 1,543,968,453 of record CM076582.1, on the reverse strand, counting down.
TGAGTTGTTTCAGGAACCCAAAGGTTTGCCTCCAAAACGAGGGATCCAACATGAGATCCATTTGCAACATGATGCTCCATTACCAAACATTGGTATGTACAGGATGTCATCCATCGAAATGGAGGAAATCAAAAAGCAGGTACAGGAACTGTTGAACCAAGGGGTCATTCGGCCAAGTACTTCTTCTTGTGGCTCGCCGATCGTGTTAGTGCCCAAGAAAGATGGCACATGGAGGATGTGCGCGGATTATCGGGCACTAAACAAAATCACGGTGAAAAATCGATACCCTCTCCCTCGCATTGATGATTTATTAGATCAATTAAAAAATGCTGTTTATTTCACCAAATTGGATTTGCGTAGTGGTTATCACCAGGTCAGAATTGCAGAGCAGGATGTGTGGAAAACCGCCTTCAAGACCAAACAGGGGTTGTTTGAATGGATGGTGATGCCATTCGGACTTTGCAACGCTCCAGCCACATTCATGAGGGTCATGAATGATCTTTTTAGGCCTTTCATTGATGAGTTTGTCCTTGTGTATTTAGATGATATTCTTGTTTTTAGTAGGACTTGGGAGGAACATGTATGCCATGTAATCAAAGTGCTTGATGTTTTAAAGAAAGAAAAATTGTATGTAAAGTTGTCAAAGTGTGAGTTTGGGAAAACCTCTTTGGTTTACCTTGGTCATATTGTCGGTAATGGTCAATTAAAAATAGACCCCTCAAAAGTCGAGGTGATTGTAAATTGGCCTAAGCCTACCAATGTAACAGAGGTCCGTAGTTTTTTAGGTGCAGTACAGTATTGGAGGAGGTTCATTGCCAACTTCTCCGTTATTGCATCACCCATACACACTCTGACAAGTATCAAACAAGCCTTTCAGTGGGGAGGAAAACAGCAGAAGGCCTTCGAAGCACTGAAAGAGAAAATCAGCACCGCACCAGTCCTGGCTTTACCCGATCTCCAGCAGCCTTTTGAGATCGAAACCGATGCCAGTGGGTACGCCATGGGAGCTATACTTTTGCAGCAGAAGAAGCCGATTTGTTACCATTCGGAGAAGTTCTCCTAGGCTGTAATAAATTACCCCACTTACGACAAGGAATTGTATGCCTTGGTCCAAAGTGTGAAAAAGTGGAAACACTACCTAATCGGCAAGGAGACCATCATCCATACGGATCATCAGCCCTTGCAGTACCTTCAGTCACAGACCAAGCTACAACAATCTCGTCATTTCAGGTGGATGGGGTTCCTACAACAATTTCATCTGGTAATAAAGTATAAGAAGGGCACTAGTAACAAAGTAGTAGACATGCTCTCTCGCCCTCCTATCGCTGCCTCTATTATTTTGCATAATGCGTCATTGTATTTTGAAAGTTATGTTGAACAGTACACTAACGATGATGACTTTAAAGAAGTTTATGCAAAACTAACTCATGGTTCACAGGTGGACAACTATCATTTGCAGGGGAAGCTATTGTATCACCTTAGTAAATTGTGCATACCCACAGCAGAAAGGGTACATGTAATTTGAGAGGCGCATACCTCTCTTGTTTCTGGTCACTTTGGTGTTGAAAAGACCTTATGTCATTTGCAAAGGTTTTGTTTTTGGCCCCATATGAAAAACATTGTAACCCGTTTTGTAAAGGGATGTGTGATGTGTTCTGTTTCAAAGCCCTCTAATAGAAAACTCGGGCTCTACACACCACTCCCTATTCCGGGTCGTCCATGGGAAAGTGTGTCGATGGATTTTGTAGGAGGTTTGCCTATGTCAAGAAAGGGTCATGACTATTTGTATGTTGTCGTCGACCGCTTTAGCAAAATGTGCATATTGATGCCTTGTAAAAAGCAGGTCACTCCTGAGCAGACTGCTTGTCTTTTCTTTCAGTATGTTTGGGTCCACTTTGGGTTGCCCACGTCGATTGTGTCAGATCGAGACCCTCGTTTCCTTGGAGAGTTTTGGACCAGCTTGTGGCGCATGATGGATACCAAGTTGAAGAGAAGCACGACATTCCATCCACAAACCGACGGACAGACAGAGGTCGTTAATCGTACCGTGGTACACTTGTTGCGGGGCTATTGCAGCAAACATCCCAAGTTGTGGGATGAACACCTTCCATATGTGCAGCACGCTTACAACCGAGTAGTGCACTCCTCTACGTAGCGTTCACCTTTTGAGACATGCTTTGGTTACTTACCAAAGGACCCTTTCGACATGATATATGGAAGGGATGAAGATGCTAGTGGGCGTGATGACAGGGATAAAGCACAGCGGTTCATTCAGCAGATTCAGACGATTCACCAAGAAGTGCAAGAGCAGTTGGAGAATAGTCAGGCCCGATATAAGGCCCGACATGATAAGTACCGAGTTGACCATCAATTTCAAGTTGGCGACAAAGTGTGGTTCCACATCAGCAAGGATCGAATGAAGGGAGAAGGTAAGAAATTGCGACCAATCCGGTATGGTCCTTTTACCATATTGGAGAAGATTGGGAATAATGCTTTCCGACTCGACTTGCCGGTATACATGCAGATGTACTCAGTTGTGAATGTTGAAAATCTAAAACTTTATGAACCCCCATTGATTATGGACACTGAGGAGGTAGGATCAGTTCCTACAGTGGATGAATTTGCACCAGAATATCTCGATGAACTGCCAGAGGACATCATTCTCGATCGAAGGACCAGGACTTTGCGACGAGGAGATGTGGAGTATCTCCGTGTTGGTTTCAAAGGGATGCACCCAAGTAAAGCCAAATGGCTTGAAAAGGAGAAGGTGAGGGAGTAATTCCCTCACTTGCCTGTTGATTGATGAGGCTTTTGGGGTCCAAAAGCTCTTTAGTGGGGAGGAATGATCCAGGTGGATTAAACAGGTACAGGTACAAATGGCTTAAGTACAAGGCTCAGAAATCAAAGTGTTCGAAAATCCTTCGAACCAAGTTCAAGTTGTAGATCTCGAAATTCTGAATCCAACGGCGCAGACGACACTCAATTCCGAGTTCGAATGAGGGAGTTAGGAGCAGTCAAAGATTAGAGGTTGACTTGGTGATGTGGCAGACTAAGGAGGCAACAATTTTGCTGAAACCCGGCCACCGGATTCCGACCAAACTGGCCAGATTCCGGGCGAATTTGTGGGACCGTTAAATGCACTCCTTCGGTCAAAATTTGAAGGTTCAAAAAACAATAGTTTGTTTTAAATAACAATCAAACAAAAAAAATATATAATAAGGGTGGCGGGCCACCAACCCCGCCACCCCAATGCTGAACCATATTATTAAAAAACAAACAAATGTGTTGGGGGGCGGGTGGTCAACCCCGCCACCCCGCGGTCTCCACTGTACCAACGGCCGCGGCCAATGGCAAACAATGAAACAGCCGGCCATATTCAATGGGGCGGGGGTTGTTAACCCCACCGCCACCACTTTTACACATGGCAGGTATTCATACGGGGCGGGCCGCCCAATATGGGTCCGGCCCCCCCACATCAACGGTTCAAATATTTTAAAATATAAATTGGTTCAGCGTTGTTTTTTAATGGAATGCGGTTTCAACCAAAACCAAACAGTCGGCTTTTAATGGAGGGGTCGGGATTTGACCACCCGACCTCCTCCCAAACAATATGGATCTGCAACCAATTCGGCTAAGGGCCGCTTTGAAGAATCCGCCCACACTAATTTATTTAAACCTTCATTCATTTGTGCGCCCAAGGACGGACAGGAGCGGGCACGGAAAATGAGGCAGTGGAACCTTGAGCAGTGTGCAGGAGGGGGCGGAACCATGATCTGAGCCATTTTTCCAGAGGGGCCAGATTTTCACTTTGTCCGATTGGGGCAAGTTTTATATGGATTCAGCACTATTCGACGCCACAAATCCAACGGTGCTGCCCATTTTGTCAGCAGAGGTCTGCAATTTTCGGCCATTTCCAGATTGGGTTGGTATAAGGGTGTAATTCCTCATTTTGTACTTGTACTTTCATTTTGCCATTTAATGAAAGCAGGGCCTCCCCACAATTAGAGTAGGGCCCGGAGACATAGTCCCTCCTGGACGAACTCCGATATCAACTCTTGTGTCTTCGTGCATGATGTTAATTACTTCTCTCTTTTTCCGCTTATGCCTTTAAAGTTTCTTGTTTAAAAGCTACAGTTTTCACATGTTAATTCTTTTATACATCTCAAACAAAAGATTTTGGATCATAAAGTGTATGTTGTAAAAGTGGAAGAATTGGGACAAAAAACTGAGAAAGAAGTTGTATAAAATTTACCATTGATCAAAGAATTCAAATATGTGTTTCCAGATGAAATTCCTCAACTACCCCCTAAAAGAGAAATTGATTTTTCAATTGAATTAATACCCGGAGCTACACATGTCTCTAGAGCACCATATAGAATGAGTACCTCAGAGTTTTTAGAATTAAAAATACAACTACAAGAGTTACTGGACCGAGGTTATATCCGGCCAAGTGTGTCTCCATGGAGAGCACATGTACTGTTCATTAAAAGAAAGATGGCACATTCAGAATGTGTATAGACTACAGAAAATTGAATAAACTGACTATAAAGAACATATATACTCTGCCCAGATAAGATGATTTATTTGATCAAGTGAGAGGAGATACTATCTTTTCAAAGATCTATTTAAGAACATGCTATCATCAACTGAGAATTAAGGATGAAGACATAAATCAGACAACATTCAGAATTAGATACGGGCACTATGAGTTTGTAGTTCTACCTTTTGGGTTGAATAATGCACCTGCTACCTTCATGTGTCTAATGCACAGTGTCTTAAGTAAGTATCTAGACAAATTTGTTCTGGTGTTTATTGATGACATTATAGTATATTCTAAGAATGAAGAAGAACATAAAGAACATCTCAGAATTGTCTTACAAACACTTAGAGAACATAAGTTATATGCCAAACTTAGCAAATGTGAATTTTATAAAGATAAAATTCAGTATTTGGGTCATGTAATTTCAGAAAAAGGATTGTTAGTAGACCCAAAAAACATACAAGCTATCATGGATTGGCCTGTTCCTATTGATGTTCCAGCCATAAGATCATTAATGGGAATTGCGGGATACTACAGGAGATTTGTAGAATGATTTTTAGCCTTAGCATATTCTATTACCTCTCTATAGAAGAAATGAGTGAAGTTTGAGTGGACAACAAAATGTTAACATAGTTTTGAACAGTCAAAAATTAAACTAACAACTTCTTTTATTTTGAAATTTTTTTATCCAAACAAAGAATTTGTAGTATGTACAGATGCTTGTGCAGAAGGATTAGGAGGGGTGTTATTACAAGAAAACTTAGTCATAGCATATGAGTCAAGAAAATTAAAGAAACATGAAAAAAATTACACTGTGTATGACTTAGAGTTAGCTGCTGTAATACATGCTTTGAATATGTGGAGACATTATTTGTTAGGAAAAATGTTTGTATTGATGATAGATCATATAAGTTTGAAATACTTTTTCACAAAACTTGATTTAAATGCTATACAATCTAGGTGGTTGTCTTTCCTTAGTGAGTTTGGCATAGAAATCAAACATATTAAAGGAAAGGAAAATAAGATTGCAGATGCTTTGAGTAGGAATGATCATCAAAATTTTAATAGCATGGGGAGTGGTGCGAATTTTGACATTGAAGGATTAATACAAGAAGTAATGAGTCAAAATTCAAGCTATGAAAAACTTCAAGAAAAGTTACAGAATACTGAGATATTGGGATATACTCAAAACCAGAAAGGGCTAATTTTTTATAAAAAAATATTGTACATTCCCCATGTGAGCTCATTAAAACGTGAAATTTTATATGAGTATCATAAACGACCCTATGGAGGACACCCTGGTTATCAAAAATTGATTTCAACATTAAGGAAGAATATGTTTTGGCCAGGTATGAAAAAAGATGTGGCCAATTATTTAGTTAGATGTTTGGAATGTCAACAGGTAAAACTAGAACATTAGCATCCAACAGTACTGTTGAATCCTTTACCTATCCCAGAATGGAAGTGGGAAATAGTTTCCATAGATTTTATAATTGGTTTTCCTAGAACTAAATACCAACATGATTCTATAATAGTAGTTGTTGACACCTTGACTAAAACTGCACACTTTAACCAGTACAATCTACTTTTGGTACAATTCAAGTAGATAATTTATTTATGAAAGAAATTATGAAGTTACATGGGATTCCTAAGATGATTATATCAGACATAGATGAAAAGTTTACTTCAAATTTTTGGAAGAATCTGTTTGGAGGAATGGGTAACAAATTGAAATTTAGTATCATATACCATCCCCAAACATATGGACAAATTGAAAGAAAAAATTAGATTCTAGAAGACATGTTGCGAATGTATGTTATGGACAAACTTACAAGGTGGGAAGAATTTCTGCATCTGGCAAAATTTCTATATAATAATAGTTATCAGGCCTCAATAAGCATTGTATGGAGGAAAGTGCCACACACCTCTTAGTTGGAGTCAACCAGAGGATAAGTTAATCCTTGGACCAGATGCATTGCAAGAAATGGAAATAACTGTGAAGAAAATTCAGAAAAACATTAAGACAGCCCAAGACAGACAAAAGTCCTATGCAGACATTGAAAAGAGAATTCATAGAGAATTCAAAGTGGGAGATCATTTTACCTGAGGATTAAGCCCAAAAAGAGTACTTTATATACGGGTAGCTGTGCTAAATTAGCACCACGCTATTGTGGACCATTTGAAGTGCTAGAAAGAGTGGGGTCAGTAGCTTACAAGTTGGATTTACCTAGTCACATTAAGGTTCACAATGTTTTTCATGTGTCATTACTAAAAATGTATATACATGATCCTACTCATGTAATTGATTGGAATGTGATACAGGTGGAACCAAAAGGGGAATTTCTTCCCGAGCCACTTCATATCCTAGCATGAGAAGAAATTGAGCTCCGGAATAGGATGGTAGCTAGGGTGAAAGTGCAGTGGAAGCACTTTGCACCCGGAAAAGCTACTTAGGAGCGAGAAGAAGATATGAAGGAAAAATATCCATCACTGTTTGAAAAGTGAAGTAATATTTTGCAACACCGAGGACAGTGTTTTGTTTTAGAGGGGGAATATGTAATGTCCCTATTTTTACTACTTTTATTAGACAATTGACCAATCCTAAAGGTTAAGTGGACCTACAGGAAAACAATTATTGTAGACATATTATTTTAAATTTAATAAATGTAGAATTGGAATTACTGTACAAAGACTAGAGTATAAATGGATACCAGGATTTCAAGTCCACGAGGATGGATAAGATTCCAAAGACTTTCCCAGATTCTCCAAAAATCCTTGGAGAAAATAAAATAAATTAAAAATATTAGATTGGAGATAAAAAGCTAAAAGATACCTCAGTAAAGTGGAAAGTTATTGAGAAGACATGAAATCAAACTAGAAAGAGGAAAAAACTAGTTTTAAAGTACTTTTGTGGAAAAAAAGAAGAAAGCCTAGGAAAAAAGGAAAACAACATCTTGATTAACTGGACACAGTTATGGAAACATGTTGAAGGGAAAGTAGGCTTAAATAATTCATTCTTGGGTAGACAAGAGGTTGTCTACACTTTGGAGGAATTGGTCTCTGCTCGGGGGGAGTTGTGGAGAGAAAGCTCAAGGTTGGGTCACAAATAGCCTTACCAAAATTGGTATATACAAAGAATTTTAATTGTGTTATGAATTTTATTAGCACACAAATATTTTAAGATTGTCTATAGTATTGTGTGGAATTAGATTTTAATTCTGTAGAATGAGTTGGGTAAGAAAACTTAAATTTATACAAAATTATTAGTGGATGTCTGTGTAAATTTTATTCACATAGTCTGATGTATTTAATAGATAACAACTATAGAACTAGCTGTTGGTCTGTATGGTTACATAGACAAGATAAAATTATATACCAACACTCAGAATTTTTAAACCCAATTAATAGGTTTAAATATGAAGTTAGGTGTTAAACAATCATAAAGTAAAGGCATGAAAACTAGATAAATACATTATGGAGAAGGATACTTATTGTATTTATTGGAAAGATACAATCAATATAACCATGTAAATTACCAATCTGCTATCATCAAACAAATTGAACATAATTATAACTCATTGCATATTCTCAGAATAAGCATAAAAGACATAACTGAATGAAATACATATATTCAGTAAAACCTCTGAGAAGGAGTACACTGTTCAATAGTTATAAATGTATGATAGAATCTGTTACACATTACAAATTTAATTATGTCATTCAAAATTATAGACAGAAAGGATAGTCCCAATTTAATGGTACAAAAGAAATATAAATTTTTATAGGTTGGATTCTTCATAGTAATGTCGACTAACCTATAGAGGAGCAACCATACATTATGGTCAATGTACGAGTCATAAAAGTACTCATGCGATTACAAAGGAGGAATGAAATTGTAGATAAGTACAGGGAATCAGAAAAAGTACCCGCACATACAAATATAGAACTGAATAAAATGAATACAAATTATATTGGGGAATAATTAGAGACAGAGACAATTAACTCAATGAAAAATAGAAGTTAACAGGGATATTATTACCTTAATGTTAGTAAATTAACAGTGGTACAAAGAGCTGAAAATAGAAATGAGGAAAATTATTAGTACTAAATGTTGTCGAAAATATAAAAAACATAGTAAAGTAAGTAAATTAAATAGCATGAGGTATATCTTGCTTCTCAAATAAGGAGGGAAATGGAGAAACTTGGATAACCTGGAAGTCAAGGAAATGATTCCTACAAACATAAAATTTTATTAAATGAGAAAGTTTAATAAAATTTTACAACGATTTAAATTATATCATTTTAAATATTTGATATGGGATAAAATGATAAATTAATGCAGAATGAAGTTCTGTAGAATTATAACATCAAATTATTAAACTAATGGATAAATTCCTAAATAATGAAATGTCATTAAAATTATCCTACTTGCAAAATTAAGGGAGAGTACTGAGACAAATTCAGAAATGAATTTATAAACCTTGCCATATATAAATATAATCATTTAAGGGTTAAATAATGAATTAACTTTCATCAAGTTTAATTAGGTTGCAAATCCAAATTATTACAACAACAGTATGAATTATATACTTAATTATTCGAATTTAAATTACCCATTTACGGATACTGTCACTTCACAATTCTTATCATAAGAGAATTAGGGAAAAATGAGGAGGCGAGCGACCGAAGCCTTGATATAAAATCGAATTGCAATTGAAAAGGGAGAAATGCATTCCCTAAATTAATAAGGAATTTGATTTAAACAATGAGGAACTAAATAGAAAAGTTGGGAAACATTACATATGGAATTCTCAACGAACGAGAATAATTAAAACGAAGAAGCTAATTGCTGGAATTAAAATATGAAACAACGAAAGATTAACCAGCTAGGTTTATAAACACTGCAACCTAGAATCTTCTCATTATATGAAAAATGAATAAAATTAGTAGTAACAGAAAACACAGAGAGGCATTGGGTGGCAAAAGTCTTAATAACGAAACTGAAACCCAAAAAGGTAAGTATAATGAAATATCCCCATAGTATATACGATTTCAATTGCAAAGATAAGGGAAATTCGTTCTAAAAGACTAAAATACCAATGTAAAGCAATCTCTACTATGAAAATTCCAAAACAATGGAATAGAAGAGATTTTTTAAACTAAAAAAAGCATTAAAAAAATGGGTATAGAGTGGTTTCAGGAATGAAATATCCTTACTTGGAAAACGTTGGTAACCAGTGGGGAAATACCCCATTCAGACTCCATTAAACCTGCAATAAATCACAATAAAATTTATGGCAGAGGAATGCAAGTTTGAAAACTAAATAAAGAAAATGTTAATGTCATAGGAATGCAAGTTCGAAACCAAAAAACGAAACGATGTCTGGTTAATTGACTGAAAGGAACTCTTACCTTTATGAGAGATAGAGTCTCGTGAAAGAAATGAAAAATGTCACGGTAGAGTTTCCCTTTGTGCTTATATCCGACCTGTGTAAGAACTGAAACCATCGGGTTCAAGCCATGGTTGCGTGGAGCAACTAAAGTTGCAGAGCCAGCTAAAGTGGAGTTGTTACAGTTATAAGTCAACCATCAACATGTTCAAGGAGCCATACAATAGCACTTCAACAAATCAATGAATTAGGAAAATGCAAAAACTATGGGGTTCTTAGTGCACAAGCAATGAACACATTGAACATTATATGGGCACAATATTAATTCATCAACCCAAGAAAATCATCAGTTAAAGTACCAATTGACTAACCAGTGAATAGAGAAATTGAAATAAGCGTTGTAGCTTCAAAAGCATCGATTTAATTAAATATGGAATGAATCCCAATTCTTAGGGAAATAATGGCAACATTTAAGGAAGCATTCATGTGATTGGTAATGTATGTGCTCTCACAACAATTAAATGCACCATAAACAACATAATTCACCCAAGAAACCCAAGTGTGAAAAACCAACATTTGATGGCTTCTATTCATGCTTGGGGATATACACTCTCCATCGGAGATTTCATGTATTCTTACTCACTGGAAATATTTTGCAGGCAATGGCCTTGAGTCTTTGACTGGGAGACAATCCTTGTTCAGCATGGGAAGGCCCCATTTATTTTTTCCAAGCTTCAATTTTTCAATCTCTTGGGTTTTTATTATATCAAATAAACATCCTATATTATAGATCTGACTTAAAATGGAAACCATCAAATGATTTGTTTCATCTTCTTGTGTCCTTTGGCCTTTTGTATTCAAGGTGACCATTGATTTAGCACTTTTGCAAGAATTTTCCTTTTTTCTAAGTTTGGAGTTATTCAGATCCATTTCAGACAAGAGATGGAAAACAAAGGCATTATGTTTATAGATAAATGATATTTCATCTACCAATGAATGTACAAAAGAAATCTAACATCCACTCTAGAAACCATTTCAGAGAACCCATTTCAACCATAGCAGATGACCTTCAAAGGCATACATACTAGAAATCCATTCATGGGAAGGCTTATGCATACATAGAGCACATTCAAAGGCATACAGTCAAGGCTAAACAATATTCCCAACCAAAAAACATAGTCAAGAAGAAATCATGTTTGAATTTCTCTCAAAAGGAAAAAATGAACATTACATTCATTTAATCTAATTTCCTTTAATTTCAATGAATTTAATGAAAAATTTAAATGGTATTTTATGGAAATAGGATTCATTCAATTCAACAGAATTTAATTGTCAAGTTTGAATGAATTTATAAGCCATCCCTTTTAATTCAGCAAATTTTGAGCATAACAACTGAAAGCAGCGAAATATGATGAATCATTTCATCTATCTTGTTAACAGTGAAATTCACTACTTCGAAAATTTGTGTTAAGGATTGAACTCATTCGAGAGGATCTAGTTTGGGTAACATAGTCCGACATGGAGACACCCTCTTGACACCATTAGTCAGCCTAAGTGCTTTGTTTGGAGGGCTTGGCCATTCTTTCTATGTGATATTTTAAGCTAAAGATCGACACCATAATTAGTACCTCTATCATGCTTTCTATCTACTATTATGTATTGAAGATATAAAATTTTCTTGAGAGGTTTCATTTTCTTGATTTGAAGAATTTTCTATACACGGACCGTTGCCTTGAGACAATTAACATACATCAGCTGGATTTTCTTTTGGCTACTTTTCTGGTGCTATTTTAGACTGGCTCAAAGAACCTTTCTTAATGCCTTCAATGTCTTAGGATGACAAAACCAATCACCTTATACTTTCATGTTGATTTGTGAAATTGGGAAAATAATGGTCGATAGAGCTCCAGATTGCACCAAAAAACATAATGGTGAAATTTTGGGTTTCTCCTCATCCACCCCCCCTCCCCAACCGCAAGGAGGCTAACCAATATTGTCAAGACCGGTTCGCAGGTATTGCTTCATACATCAAGACGCACATTGTCAGAGCGTTAGAGAGATCAACTCCTAATGGACTTAGGGTAGATCACCTCCTTCCCATCAAGCTACTTCCTAACCATAGAGGACCAACTAGAGATCCTTTCGAAGTTTCCTTCCTTTGATCTGAAATGAAAAAATTAGTCCTCACTCGTACATTCCCCCGAAGATCATACAAGTCGAACCCCTGATGGCTTCTAAATTCAGAGGACTCCAACAGTAATCCAATCCTTTTTCGTCACCCTTGTGATTAGCCATTAGACTAAAGAGACTTTGTAATCATCGACCTCATTTTCCTATCTCTCTCTCTCCCTTGAGAGGTTCTTGAGTTTTCCAAACTCACTTAGTGTTTTGTATCACCCTACCTTTGTCACAGTTTTATACATATGTTTTTTTGTTACATAGGTTTCTTTATCTATGTTATTTTTGAAATTTCTATGAGTTGTGCTTGTGCTCCCACATTATTATACTCTTTAGTCCCACTTACCTACTTTTTTGTTCATTCTTAACACATTAATATAGTTATCTTATCTTATGATTTCAAAAAAAGGGACCTCCAGCAGAGATGAGGGTGTAGAAATAATGTTTGTCCCAATTTTCGTTTCACAAAAATAAGCAAACACAGATTCAGATCATCCATTGTCCAATACAGCCACAGAGACAGTTTTACCTTATAGGACAGCTAGGAAGGCATATCATAAACATCTTTTCCAAAAAAGGAGTTTAAAGTTCTTGCTGATTGTGTGCCTTGCAGCATACAAGGGTGCTTGGATGGATAACTATTTCATTCTAGTATTAAAATATTCTTGACAGTGAATGTTTTAGGGACTTCATTGTTTTATCTGGCATGTTGGAATGTCTCATTCCTTTGCAACTACTCTGATCACTAGAGTAAGTTATATAATTTCAACTTGAACTACCATTTCAAAAAGAAAAAATCTTACTCATTTTATGTCTACCCCTTTTAACTCATACTATTTATAATTGCCTCAAGTACAAATGGTTGCTAATTGACAAAATTTTGTGTTCAAACTTCAAACTTCCTATTAGTTAAATACAAGCTATCTATAAAGGGGAGCTCATGACAACAATTCTATCTTTGTTCGCAGCTTCCAAACCAAAAAATGAAAATTATTATAGCTACAACCTAGCATGGCACAAAATGAAGCTCATATCTTTCCAGGATAAAATGAATGCCAAAAGTGTTACATAAGCTTATCATTTTGGAAATCAAAACAGTAAAATAATATAGAAATAATCATTATGGGAACAAATATAAATTAAACCAATCTTGAAATTGACTATAAGAAGACCCTTTTCTCAAATTTTCATTGAAAATCCTAAAGGTAAGGCACAAGACAAAAAATGCATGATTAATATAGTACAAGAAGGAATTTTAAAACATATACAATCAAATAAAACACAATAAGAAAACTTACCTTTAAAGACCCCAGCATGTCAGTCTCTGACTCTCCCTCCCAATTGAGAGGAAAGTTGTTCTCCTCCCCCACTAAGGTGAAAATCCCACTCTGTGATATTCTTGCTCCCTTCGTGAGCCAATATTTTACTATTGACCTAGAATTTGGCCTTAAGGACTCCAATTTACCCTAGGTACCATCCTCATAATTATACTAACAAGTGGGTTTCCCCAATAAATGCATTATATGGAAAAAAATGGAGATAACATCATGATATAACTCACAACCCACAAAATTAACATGACGATTACATCATTGTCACATAATTGTACATTTTTAACCACATGTATAACTCAATAAAAGAATTGTTATTCATAAGAATTGACAACATAAAAGGTAAAAGCAACGTCAAGGGATTCAACAATTGATTGTAGAGGATGACCAAAATGGTAATGGGACCTAGTGAGGCTAACAACAACCACTTTGAGTATTTCCTTCACTGAACCTCAGAATTACTATCATTTAGGGTTTTTATTGTCAATATCAGTAGTCTATGGAGTTGTAGTGATTACCAATGAAAACAAAGTAAAAATGGAGATGCATTCAACGAATGGTAAATGCCAAAGGATTAATGTTCAAAGTGGAGAAGATGAAACACATATGCAAAAGGAAGAATATGAGACTTGATAACACTTTGGAAAACAAACAAAATTCAATGTTTAAGCAAAGGAAGGGTTGCAAGAGGTGCGAGTGTGCTCAAGCTAAAGTCCATAGATTGGTGAAGAGCGGATCTTTTCCCAAGATGTCATGAGATTACAATGGGTAGGAGATCGGTGTATAAAATGGCTACGAAATTAAGTTTTTAAGTTAAGGACTTGACGAAAATGATGGACCTGAATTGTTTTTACCAAATTGCAAAGGACGTACTAAATAAGGTCAAAAATCCTTTGAATAGACAAAGGAGCTGTAAGAAAAGGTAGATGTACTAAAATAAGAGGTCATAATGCTAGAAATCCAACTAATAGGTTTTTGCAATCTCATCAATATGATGCTAAGAAAGATGGGGTTCAAGAGTAAATGGAAAAAATAGAGTGAAAAAGAGGCTGCTAGTGACTAGGTTAACCTGAAGGAAACATGAATCCTCATCATTCCTAATACGTAGAACCAATCCTTGGTTTGCTTTAAATTTTTAGCATTTGTGTCATTCAATTTTAAGTGTGATAAAGGAAAGTTGAAGCTCCAAATAATATTTCTCTATATTGATGTTAAATCAAATCCCAGGGGATGATTCTACAAAATTTGTCGATTATGACGAAAGCTTTGTAGCTTAAGATGCTACAAAGGCCTTAAAGCAAACTTTTGTAAATGGGAAGGGAAAGCCAAAATTCCCTCCATTTTTGAACATATGTATTCTACTCTCCAGGTAACAGAATACCCACTTTATTTACCAAAAAAGTCACTAAAATACAAAAATCATTTTAAGGAAAAATATAACATAGTGATCATTTTGAGGCCACTAATTAATTCAAGCAATCTATGAATTCTCTCCACATTTACAATACTAATAAAGCTAATTATATAACCAATGAATAATTAAGAATTTATTCTTTATGTGGATTTCATCATACCATTAAAAATAAATGGCTATGAGCCCCAAAAGATCATTTATGAGATTTGGTGGACCAATCAAGCAAATCCACAAGTGCAACTTTATAAACTCCGACATTATAACATCCAAAGGTGAAGAATTCTGTCAAGGATGAGTGATGCCCTTAAATTCATTAACAAGCATATTAATGGAATGTATGTCATGAATAGATACATGCACAATAATATTTCAATGAATATTCTCTATTTTTAAGAATGGTGAAAAGTATGTACCAAACAATTATTGATAAAATTTTACAAGATCTACCAAATGTAGAATAATAAGTCACATATTTTTAGGGTTCAGTAACACACTAAAATATACTAACATATTTCCATTAAAAAAATATCTAATTTTATGGGTAGGTTTGGGAACACCAACCACATTAACCAGCTCTGCATCCAATTCTTTTTTCTGTGTAGAAAAAAAGAAGAAATAAATGCAATTACATTAGATATCTTAGGCCACAAATTATGATTACACAAAACTTTGTATATCAACTGTGTGGGATACTTACAACAATATCTCGCATTTTCTCAAATAAGGTTGACTTGATTGGATCTTTTTCAATCACCGATATAACTCTATTGTCATCTCTTTAGCAGATTCCCACACATTCTAATATTTTTTATCAAAAAGTTCAGAAAGAATCTTCAAAAAATTCTTTGGGGGAACAAATTTTGTCCCAAATTCACAGGAAAGGCAATCAATTCCACATCATCACCAGTCATCTCCAAACACTAGATACCCAACCTAGGTATAAAATCATCTAGAAAAATATTTCTATGATGATCTCAAGCTTCAAAAATGTTAAAGCGAGTTAGGTTTACAAACCAAGTCATGTTACTGCGGATTTCAAATTCGATATTGTAAAAATTGAAGGGAAATACTTGACAGCCTGAAACATGACATCAATAGCAGGTACCAATGCCTTTGAAACCTTATTTTTTACAACCTTTTCCATTGTTTCCTGAAAGAGATACAAGTTTCTGCAATATTAGATCCAAAAAAAATGAATATATATTTGTATTGCAATCAGAATTTCAGACACCATATGCAATCTACAAGATAATTGGACAGACATATTAACAATCATTTCAAACATTCCTTCAAATTTTATATGTTCAATGGTGCTTCAATTACGATATCTTGCAATTGCAAGATAAAGGACCATAAATTCAAGACCGTACTAACAGACATCACTGCTTGAGAGAAGATGATATTCCAAGGACATTTCCATATGTTGAACCACCCTTAGTAATACCTCTGGAAGTTGTCATGAGTTTTTATAAAACTATTTCAATAACGCCCCTAATTCCAAAAACCAATGGCTTCTTATTCATGAATTTAAGCACCGAACTGCATGCTTGGAATCCAAACATAATTTGAGATAAAATTTTCCAGGGAAAATGCTCCACTCTCCTAAAATTGAAACCTTCGACTATTACACAAACAAAAATTTCACATTGTGTGCCAAATGTATCCATATGTAGAAGTTGCAAAAGACAACACTTCAAAATATAATTAGCAACATTACCATTCAAAATTTAAATTGAAAAGTTAAGATTGATGGTTAACCACATTTCAATATAAAATAAAAGTTCTTAGTGGGCCTTTTTAGCACTATTTTGTTGTACTTCTGTTATATGTCCAGAAATGAGTAGTTTCTACTAGAATCAGGTGTGATGCATATGGATTATCTATAAAGAAAACAAGATATCTGTTAAAACTATAAAAATAAAGACTACCCAGGATCTTGTCAAACGAAATACTTCCCAGGCCTTTAATTTTTGGTTATGCCTTTAAATTTAGGATCCACAAAGTCAGAAAAATGTGCCTATAGGCTATATGCATGTAATCTTATTCTTGAACTAAAAAAATAAACTCAAAAGGGCTACAATAACATAACACATTGAAAAAAATATCATACTAAATTTTAAACAGATTAACATATTGGTGGTGAAACAGTATTACATGAAATGGAGACTACAATCACCATGTCTATGTATCGTACTCTTCCAATAAAAGGTTTGTATTTCTAACAAATGAAAATGTTGAATGAATAGCAAAACATTTCCCATCATAGTTGGAACATATAGATGAGGAATGGTGTAATCCAAATTTATACGTTTGTTTCCTTTTGTTGTGTTTTTTTACAGAAAGGCTTGAACTGATCCCAATTTTTTTAATGGCATACCTTCAGTTCAGTGAACCAAAAACCCTATGGGTAAGACATGCTCTCTCTTCAAGGTAGGTAGAGGCAGACTAATCATATTTTTCCATTAAACATCTAGCCACCCCTTCCAAACCACTTTGTTTGATATTTTAGTAAGGGTGATTTGAAGAGTGCCTGTAGGCACCACACACACAGATGGATATAGCAGGATGATATAAAATTTTTTAGACCTCCCAATTGGAAAAATAGGGTGAGAATGTTAGGATTTGATCCCTAAGCTCAAAACAAAACAATATACACACATTAACATAACCAACTTTAGAGTAAATAACATGGTGAATGGATAGAACTCCTTGTATACATCGCAGAAGGAAATATGCCGAGTACTAGAAACCCCTTATTTTGCATCCTTATTTAATGTCATACAATTTTATTCATTAAATCAACCCATGGTTCTTACATGTTTTCAGATTAATAGATAAAACTTACTTTCACACTTGATCTTGCAATGCAAAACTTGGCAGTGGACTACTCTCAAAACCCCCTTCACCCCACAAAGAAAGAAAAGACAAAAATAATAATCTCAGACCAATCATAATTTGAACATTAACACATAGCTAGATCGCATACCTAAAGAAAATGATATCCCATATCCATAACTAATTTGAACACCATTGTAATGCAATTAAACTAGCCCTCCATGAATCACAACATCCATTTGACATGAAAAACATTTAAAACCTACTTCCATTTATGTACGTAAAATCTATTCTGGAAGAAGCAGATGCATCTTTCATTCCCCATAGCAGAAGAAACAGAACTAGAACCAAAACCACCCAAGGAGGCCTCATTGCACTACCCAACAGACCGGGGGTGAGAATTAATGGTATTGCCTCCCTGCCCCACCAAGAAATTTTGAAATCTATTTGGAAAAAGGAAAAACAAGAGACCCTCTGGATTGATCTGGGGCGCCTTAGATTTGAAATCTTGAATCCTCTGGCCCTCTAGCCACCCACCCCTATATATGTACCTAAAATCTGTTCTGGAATAAGCAGATTCATATTTCATACCCCATAGCAGAAGAACCAGAAAGAAAACCCCCCAAGGAGGCTTCATTACACTACCCAATAGACCGAGGGTGAGAATCAATCATATTGCCTCCCTGCCTTGCCAAGAAATTTTGAAATCTATTTGGCAAAAGGAAAAACGAGAGACCCTATAAATTGATCTGGGGCGCCTTAGACTTGTAAACTTGAATCCTCTAGCCCTCTATCCACCCACCCCCATATATGTACCTAAAATATGTTCTAGAAGAAGCAGATGCATCTTTCATACCCCATAGTAGAAGAACCAGAACCAAAACCCCCTAAGGAGGCTTAATTTCACTACCCAACAATTTAGGGGTGAGAATCAATGGTATTGCCTCCCTGCCTCACCAAGAAATTGTGAAATCTATTTGGCAAAAGGAAAAACGAGAGACCCTCTGGATTGGTCTAGGGCACCTTAGATTTGTAATCTTGAATCCTCTGGCCCTCTATCCACCCACCCCCATATATGTACCTAAAATCTATTCCAGAAGAAGCAGATGCATCTTTCATACCCCATAGCAAAAGAACCAAAACCCCCCAAGGAGGCTTCATTTCACTACCTAATAGAATGTGGGTGAGAATTAATGGTATTGCCTCCCTAACTCACCAAGAAATTATGAAATCTATTTGGAAAAAGGAAAAATGAGAGACCCTCTAGATTGGTCTAGGGTGCCTTAGATTTGTAATCTTGAATCCTCTGGCCCTCTATCCACCCACCCCCATATATCTTCCACCCCCCTCCCCTTTTGTTAGTTATAAGGGTAAAAGGGAAAAAATAGGCTGGCCCATGGTCACATGGCCATGGTGGTGGCTCTCAGATCTTGCATTTCAGGATCTGTAGGTTTGAACGTCGCCTTCCTGATCAAAATAAGCATCAAGGTATGATGAATCTGCAACCCACTTGAGCTCCCAAACAGAGCACAGTTTGATATGCACTTTAAATGACCTGTTGGGTTCAAATCACACTAGGTGAAGTCCAAAAGACATGTGAGTGAGTTGTATGTTTTTTTCCACCCGTGGCCTTCTAAGGCTTAGAGAAAATTTATTATCCATTTAATTCTCTCAAACCAATAAAATATCCACAACGAGGATATTAATTTAGAGCTCTCCACCAATATAGATTATCGGTGGAAAGATCATCTAGACAGTGTGATCACTATAGTGTTTAGGAATAAAATATGGGTATAGTAAGGTTTAATATAAACTTAACTATGGAATTTAATTAACAATCACAATGAGGATATTAATTTAGAGCTCTCCACCAATATAGAGTATCAGTGGAAAGATCATCTAGACAGTGTGATCGTTATAGTGTTTAGGATTCAAATATGGGTATAGTAAGGTTTAATATAAACTTAACCATGGAATTGAATTGAATTTGATTTTTAATGACATTCATGAGATCTCATAGTCTAAGGGGCTACTCACTATCACTTAATTTATTTTCAGTGTTTTTTTAATGATAATTTTGTTGCTATGTATCTCGAGTAAGAAATTTGTTGTTTTGTGAAGTCTTGTCTCCTCAAAAAGGTCACTGAGACTACTCACCTTTAGGTTGTTATCATGTTGGTGATGAATGACTTCATACATTGAACATTCTTTGATAAAATTCCATTCTATTTCTACCACTCCTCTACTGCAAAAAATGCAAGTTCATTCTTTCCAACCTTCTTTAGGGACCACCCATCTACCAATTTCACATCTTAAATGGTGTGAGCTAGTCCTAGTTGTGAAATTAAAATTTTAGCTTTTCCTTTGGTTGAGGAACTCAAATACTCTTTGTCATCATGTTTCCATGTTGGGTTAAATTCTTTGACATAATATGTTTTTTTTTCCTACCTGCTTTGTCTACATGGAAATCTTGATGTTTTCTAACACCCACATTTTTTATCTCCTCCTTAGCGTGAGGATAGTCATGCAAATTTATGTCCCATTTTCCCAATGAAACCAAGAGATGATTCGAGCCTGGATCCCAAATTACATTTTTCATTACCAATGGAGTCCACACTCTACCATACTGCCTCTCTCCACCCTTGAGCGAGCACACCCAAAGATCAAGGTACAATATTGGCTCTCCTATGAGGCCTCCTATGACTCCTATGCAGGAAGTTCCCCCTAGAGACTAGAACCTCATATCCCAATACCAGAAAATGAAAAAAAGTGCCATTACCACCTTTTTTATAATTCAAGCCACCTTAAGAAGCTTCAATTTCAGAGCACCAAGCTCTACTTGTTCAACATGTGTATATCTCATGGATGTCGCATGGAGGGGCTTTCAATGCCTATGTACCAAGCCTCATTGCCAATGTTTCCCACCCCCAACAAGGAAGATTTATAATTACTTACCATCGTTGCTAATGTATCCAATTCCTATGGGTCTATAAATGAAGGCTAAGGAGATGTGAATTCTTGGTTGGACTCCTGTATCCCCTAGTTGGGTTAAAAATTGGCTACTTTGTTTCCTGCTCTCCCTATGTGAGAGGTAATCACATAGGATAAGGAGAACATTAAATCCATTATTCTATTATCTTGAATCTCCAATCTCTAACTCTAGATAGATTTGGATGTGGGGGTGCCATTAATCATTCCATAAAACCCTGCATAAATACCTAAGGGATTTCCCTCCTTGTCTCTAAGGATTCCCCTGAAACTTGTTGGTCTGGGGTTACCTTTCAATGCCTTGTCAAAGTTTGGTTTTAAAAATCCCTTAGGAGGGGGAACAAAGTTGGATTGGGACCCGATCTCATATTTGGTGACAAGCGACGGCTGTGGACCCAATGTTGCATGATAAAGGCACAATTTTAATTAGCAATTAGCCTTAGTTGTTGAAGCATAAGTTATTCAATGATGATTTATCAACATACCTGATAAATTTAAAATCATTCACTTACATTGCCTTCATGACATTTTATTTTGAGACTGGACACAATACAATTATGAAGTGTCATAATAGAAGTAGCTTTAATGTTTGCTACCTCTCTCCATTAATAAAATTAAATATATGAGGGTCATTCATTGACATATTTTTTCCTCTCATAAATATGTCATTGTAAAATTATCTTACAACCTGAAATTCCTTTGAAAAAGTAAAATACCAAGGTATCTACCTAATTACCAAATTGGAATAGTATATATTAAAATTTTGTGCTTCCATAATAACATGAATGATTGCATCAAGGATTTTTTCCTACTTTGATGACTCTGTGATCCACATTTATGTAGGAACGCAATAAAATACAGAAATCGACATAAAAAAAGAGATGCAGTGGAAAAAGTACTTCATTTTATTAAAATCAAATGACTGAAATATGCTTACAGACATTATGGAAATAAAATAGCGAGGGTGCTGGTAGCTTATCTCTAAGAAGATATGTGGTTTGCTACATGCCTCTAAATTGTGTTACAATGAGGCTTGAGGGCCTATTTATTATAGAGAAACAATGGAAAACCCTAAACATCAAAAAACCTAACCCTAGGAGATGAAGCGCCAAAACTATGGACCCCGTTTGGGTAAATTGGTGTTTCAACTTCCCGGGGTCGTAATTTTGGCATATTATCTTCGTTTGACGCACATGATACATCATTAGAAATATATATCCGAGGTCTACAACCGCTAACTATGAATATCGATTCTAGAACAGAATCATTTTCATTGGATAAGTGATGCCCAAAAAACGTCATTTAGGGCCTCAAAACGTCTCTGGAAGTTCAGGACCCAAAAAACTCCTAAAAATAGTAAATTGCGCTGAAACGGAAAAAATAAAATAACTGATGGTGGAATTTCAAATAGAATAGGTGGGTGGCCACCAATATCCACCTGGATCATTAGGGCCCCAAAACGGCTCCAGGAGTGCAGGGCCCGAAAACTTGGTAAAAATAGTAAGTTGTGATGAAAGTGAAAAGATGCAAGAATTGATGGTGTGGGTCCAAATGGAATAGGTGGGTGGACACTGATATCCACCTGGATCACTCTAGAATTTGACATTCAAGTCAGTGTGAGTAGAAAATGAAATTCACAGGTGATATGGTCCAACATTTTCTACTAACAAATGCATATCAATCCAAGAATATATAACAATTTTACCATTTAATTATGTTTATGGTAAAACAAAAAATATATCCTTGTCCCCATAGTTTAGCATTACTTGCAAAATATAGGGTTCATATTTGGTACTGTGGGACCTCATAGAAGTTAGAACCCATGGATTAGGGTCCCCACATCTATTTACCTTGGAATGCTTCTTCCCCTTAAAGCATATCTTGCAGAGGAGGTTGCATCTACATCACTAAACTAAACAGAACATGTTTGTGTTGAAACTAGTATAGATATTAAGTTTCCATAATAACTCATTAATTCTCAAATGCAATATATGAAAGTAAATTGAGATAAGAAACTCGAAAACCAACACTTTTTTCAAAAGTGGAAATTTTATGTACAAAACCAACGGCTGAGAATACCTTTATTAAAGGGAAAATATTAAATTTTGTAATTGTACAGTGCTTCCAAGTTACAACTCAGAGTTTTCTCATAGTTTTCTACTTGTTTAAACTAAAATTTAAAAACTACAAACATGGACATTTGTATGGAAAAACAATATAAAATTATGTTTCATTCTTCATGCCAACAATAAAGTAAATACCTTTCATTCTTCTTGCCATCAATAAAGAAGACGTATTACATCAAGCACACTATGAGAATGAAAAAAATGACAACATTTTTAACAAGGAACAACCAATTTCAATTGTATAGAACCTCATGCCAAACAAATTCTATTTTGTGTTACTACAACCTATTTACAAGCACAAATTCAATCACGAGACAAATGTCTCCATTTAAAAGTGTAATGTATTTGTGTTTATGAATTATAGATAAATCCACCCATTCTTTTGTTTCTGAATAAACATATATTGAAGACAAGATATGAAAGACGGATCATAAAACTGCATAGAAGCCATAACAATGGGGAGGATGTGAATGGTGAGCAAATATGTATGATTGAAGATATTGGACAATATGCAATTTTTTTCGACCACAAAATCAAGGATTTTATTAAATAAGTTACATATTTTCAGGGGAGAATTATATACTACAATCGAAGGTATCATTTTAAAAGGCCTGGTCAAAACCAACTCCATCTTCCATCCTTAGTGTCTGATTATTATCATTTACTTTAAAAATAAAAAAATTATTGTTTACCAATTCTTTTCGCAGGTTAATAAGGGATTACACGCATGTTATGGGTGACTCTAACATGACATTGAGACTTTTCTACAAATAAGATGGGTAGTTGGAACTCCTCTTGTGCAAACCCACGGTGATTTTTGAAAAAAGGAAAAATATGTAAGGCGAATATTATTTGGAAAAAAGAGATGACATTGAGATTTTTCTACAATTAAGATGGGTAGGTGAGTGATTTTGAAAAAAAAGAAAAAATGTATGGTGAACATAAAGTTTGAAATAAAATTGAGAAAACTCTATTACGAAGATAAATCTATCTCAACAAATTTGATCTTTCTAGAAACGACTAAAAGATGAAAACAAAAAAATGAATTTCCAACAGCTTCTCTGTTGCAAATTTTCATCTCCAGTACAATTTCAGATTTTCAATTCATTTTCTCGTCAATTTGATGGTTCATTGTGTCCATTTTAATTCTTATTTGTCTTATAGATTTTTTATAAAACCGCGATATGTTTTTGAGTGTCTATGTTGTGCCTTCCTTTCCAAATGACTACAAAGTAAGGCTTCCTCAATGTAAATAAGAATTTTCTTTAAAATTAAAGTTCTTCCATATAATGTTGTGCATTTTATAGGGTAAAAAAATAGTGAAGAAAAAAAATGAACAAAATCTATTTACTCCTAATCAATTGGGTATAACTAAAATACCGATAATTCATATGAAAAACATCTGAAAGATTAAATTAGCTACTTTGGTATTCTCTTAGATAAAATTTAGCTACTTTGGTATTCTATCAAAACACCAATATTTTCAATTCAAATAGAAACATACATGTAGGAATTTACAGGGTAATTTCCTTATATCAAGAACCAAAGGTCACTGCTCACAAACAGATCACAAATCAGTACACTAGTATAATCACGTGGTTAAAACCCTCGAAGAGGGAAACAGTCCACAGCCTGAGCCAATGCGGCCACTTCAAGCAATTTATTAATATAAAAAGAAAAGTTACATATGTTTCTCTCATAAACAGTTACTGGACAAATGACCCTCCATGCTCTTTAAATATAGATCATGGACCAATCGGTATTAAGCCATGGATCAAGTGTCGTTAATACCGAGGAGAGAGATAACCGTCGGATCACTACAAATCGTGACCGTCGGATTATAAGTTAAAAATGTACATGGTAAAGAAACACACTTTACCTAACTCTACACTAGACTAAGTTATTCTTAACTATTTCCTATGTGTCAGAATATCCTAACATCCCCCCTTAAGAACAACTTGGGATAGGATTGAAAGATTTACAAAGGTGACACAAAAGGAGCCTATTTCCTATGTGTCGAAATATCCTAACATCCCCCCTTAAGAACAAATTGGGATAGGATTGAAGGATTTACAAAAGTGACACAATAGGAGAAGGAAGGAGGAATTAGAGCCTATCCCCCCTTAATGACAACTTTCTTGAACTTCAAGCATGGATCAAAGTTTGGTAAACTTCACTTCTGTAAGAGCCTTCGTAAATATATCAGCTACTTGATCACTGGTTGGATAGTACTGCACTTCCAGAACACGATCATGAATGAGCTATCTGATGAAGTGTATGTGGAGTTTAATGTGTTTCATACGCTGATGTTGAACTGGATCTTTAAATAGTTGAATAGCACTCTGATTATCACACCAAAGTGTAGTTTGATGCTACTGATGAAGAGAAAATTCAGACAGGATCTGACGAAGCCACATGGCTTCCTTGTTGGCTTCAACTGCACCACGATAATCTGCTTCTGCTGAAGAAAGAGAGATGGCACTTTGTTTCTTACAATACCAAGTAATAGGTCGTGAACCAAGAGTGAATACATATCCTGCAATAGAATTTTGATCATCAAGGTCACCATCCCAATCAGAATCAGTGAACCCAATCAACAATGGAGATGCTCCTGCACTGTAATGAATCCCGAACTGAACTGTACCTCGAATATATCGAAGTATTCTTTTAGCTGCTTTCCAGTGAATTTCATGGGGTTGGTGCATAAACTAAGCGACAAGACGAGATTTATGTCTATCCACTTTTCCATCTAGTCCAAACTTGGTTTTGTAAATCCATCTGCATCTAATAAGTTTTCTTCCTTTTGGAAGAGGAACAAGATCCCAAGTATCGTTCGCCAATAAGGAACGATATTCTTCATTCATAGCTTCATCCCAATCTGGATGATAGGAGGCTTCTTCAAAGGTTTCTGGATCAGTATTGTCTAGAACTTGAGCTAGTAAGGAAGAGGCTCTTTCGAACTGAGAACGTGTACGTCGTTGATCAACAGGGTCACCTACAAGAGAACCTGCTGCATCTCGAGTAGAGCAGACCCATCTTGGAAGCTGTGGAGTAGAAAGAATAATTTCAAGAGATGGAGGAGGATTTTCATCCTCGTTGTCATCATCTGAACTAGAAGGAATGCTACTAAAAATAGAAGAGAGAGAGAGAGGTGGCACATATGCCGAATCAGGCTCGTAGGCCAAAGGTGGCACACCTGCCGAACTAGGCTCACAGGCCGATATATTTTCATCAAATTTTATATATCTTCTAATGATTATATTTTTGGATTTTGGTTGAAGAAGTCTATATCCTTTGACATCTTTAGAATATCCAACAAAAATACATTTTTCACTCTTAGGTTCTAAGGCTTTATGTTTCGCATCTGGAATATGGACCCAAGCATCACTTCCAAAAGCACAAAAGTGACTTACATATGCTTTTATTGAGCTCCAAGCTTCTTCTGGAGTTATATTCTTTAAAACCTTAGTAGGAGTGAGATTTACTATGTAATTTGCACAATTAGTTTCTTCTGCCCAAAAATTGAGACCAAGTCCTTTAGATTGAAGCATACAATTAGCCATTTCTTTTAAGGTGTGATTCTTCCTTTCAGCTACACCATTTTGTTGTGGAGTATATGGAATGATATGTTGAAATTGAATGTCATGCTCAATGCAGAATTTGATAAATTTGTTGTTAACATATTCTCCTCCATTGTCTGATCTTAAATTAAGAATTTGATGTCTAGATTGTTTCTCAACAAAGGCCTTAAAGGCCAAGAACATGTTAAAAAATTCACTCTTGAGTTTTAAGAAGTATACCCAAGTGCGTCTGGAAAAATAATCAATGAAAGTTAAGAAGTACTTGCAACCATAGAAAAAAACAATAAGAAGTGGACCACACAAATCACTGTGCACAAGCTGCAAAGGGGTTGAAGTGTGACAAGAGGCACGTTTGTCAAAACTATCCCAATGATGTTTTCCGAGTACAAATCCGGAGCAAACACCATCTCGGCAAGATACCATAGGAAGGCCCATCACCATATTTTCCCTACATAGATTTTGAAGAGAGTGATAGTTTAAGTGACCAAATCACTCATGCCAAAGTTTGCTCACATCATCATTATGAACAACAAAAACAGAGGGAAGACAAGATGACCCAAAGTTGTCAAACTTATACAACCTTGTGGAATCATCAGCAATGCCAGTAGCTAAAATATGTCGAGGATCTTCAAGGTCCTTGATTACAACATCATGAGGTGAGAATTCCACTATTTTCCCTTCACCTAAATGAGTTATCTGATAAACAGAGAGAGGGTTGCATGACAAGGTAGGAACACATAGTACATCATTAAACTAACCATTATCGAGATGAATGGTTCCAGATCCTACAACACTAAGAGATCTATCATCACCAACATAAATATGTTTGGTGTTACAATCATTTAAAGAAGAAAACATGGCTTGATTTTTGGCCATGTGGTTAGAATTTCCAAAATCAATGAGCCACTCATGAGAATGAGAAGAAGAAGATACATTTAATGCATAACCAGATCTTGATGCTTGACAACCACAAGCAGAAAGTGCCATTCCTGAAGATGAAGGTGAAGAGTGCTCCAAATTGATGTTGTGCTTCTTCATTGCTGCTTCTAAGGCTTACATATTCTTAAAACATATGGACTCTATATGGCCATCACGATTGCAAAAGTTGCAATGCCTATCTGTCTTCTTCCTTTTTTTTATTTGCCTTATCATTTTGGTGAGTTGATTTTTCAGTTTGCGGCTGAAATTGCTTAGAACCCTTGTGTGGTTTCGAACCATACTTTTTAGGATACTGCTTCTTTGGATTCTTTTGATATGATTGTTGTTGGGCTACTAAGGCTTTCTTAGAAGCATTTCCAGAAGTGATAAGACCAAGGTGTAAGATTTTTTCTTGTTCTCTTATCAAAGAATCACAAAAGGCATCAAAAGATGGGTTCTTGTAGGTGGTTCCTGAAGAAATGATGGCTTCTCTAGTGGAATGGAAGGTGGAAATAAATATAGAGTATGCAGGGCCAATATTAGTAAGAATGCAATAGATGAGGCTAGAATCTTCCTTTTTGACCTTACAACCTTTTAAAAGAACTCTAAGGGTCTTGAATTTGGACAAAAAATCCTCAATAGAGGAGAAGTTATTGGGGTCCAAAGTAAGCAACTCATTTTCAAGTTGGTGGGCCCTGATTTGATTTTGAATGCCAAAGACAGTATTTAGCTTATCTAGGGCTTCATGAGGGGTGTCAATGTCAAGGATATGAAATCGAATATCTTGAGCAATGGACATTCCTATCAACCCCCGTGCTTGATCTTGTTGATTTTCCCATTTAACGACTTTATCATCATCCGAAGGTTTAGTTCTAGCCCTGTGGCTATTCTATAAAGCCCTTTACTTCTAAGTATATCTACCATGTGAGGTAGCCATTGGAAATAATTGGTGCTGTTAAGAATAATCGAGCAGGCACTTTCCATTTTTTAAAAAACTGAAGCTACAAAAATATGAAAATAACTGCTCCAATGGAAAGATCTCGAAAAATTAGGTTGATTAAAAAAAAAGGCTCGAAAAACAGCTTCCGGATGAAGAAGTTATGCCGTTTTGAAAAAACGAGTTGAAGATGTCAAATAGTTACAGGAACAGTTTGAGATTTGGTGATGAAGTTCAACTTTAAAAAAAAAATCTCGCCCCTTTAACAAAAACATTTTACAAAAAAAATCTTGAGAAAGAGACTTGAACCCAAGATGTCTATTCTCATAAACTAACTCCTCACCAAGTGAGATAGTAAAAGGATTTTGTTATTGTTTGAAAGGAGGAAGGCTATTTTTTTTTTTGGTGTGTGTGCCTTTTCCTGCACCAAAAAAATACAAAAACCGAGGAAAAAAATGAAATGCAAAGCCTTACGATAGAATGTTAGATTCTCGGTTATCCTTACTGGCAACTATCTATTTTTTCACTATTTTTGATTTCTCGAGATTGCACAAAGACGCAGGGAAAGAGAATACATAGCAAAAAAAATCCCTTTTCCTGTTTCTGATTTACCGAGATTGCACGCAATGAAAAGCAAAGAGCATACACATAGAAGACGGTATAGATCTGGCAAATAAATAAAACCTAAAAACTGAAAATAAACAAAGGGAACCGAAATAAGCAGAACCATTAACAAATATAACTGCAAAACAGATACTTTATACCTCTAGATCTAAACTATCATAACTTGGGTAGCCGAAAACATTTTCGCATGAAACGAGAGGTGTTCCTCACTGTAACAGATGTTTTGGACATAAAAGAGCAGTTATCCAACCCCAAAAATGTTCAGAAATAGTAGATCTACAAAACGACATTCGCATGCAGTCAAACCGAATTCGGGTTTAGATCAACAACGGATGCAACCCTCAAAATAGCTCTGATACCATGTAGGAATTTACAGGGTAACTTCCTTTGATAAATAACCAAAGGTCACCACTCACAAACATATCAAAAATAAGTACAC
Source organism: Pinus albicaulis (assembly GCA_034641835.2). Taxonomy (NCBI): domain Eukaryota; kingdom Viridiplantae; phylum Streptophyta; class Pinopsida; order Pinales; family Pinaceae; genus Pinus; species Pinus albicaulis. Next base: position 1,543,939,152 of record CM076582.1, on the reverse strand, counting down.
TAGTATAATCATGTGGTTAAATCCCTCGAAGAGGGAAACAATCCACGACCTGAGCCAACGCGACCACTTCAGGCAATTTATTAATATAAAAATAAAAGTTTTATATGTTTCTCTCATAACAGTTACCGGAAAAAAGATCCTCCATGCTCTTTAAATAGAGATCATGGACCAATTGGGTGTTAAGCCATGGATCAGGTGTCGTTAATACCGAGGAGAGAGATAACCGTCAGATCACTACAAATCGTGATCATCAGATTTTAAGTTACAAATGTACATGGTAAAGAAACACACTTTACCTAACTCTACACTAGAATAAGTTATTCTTAACTATTTCCTATGTGTCGGAATATCCTAACACTACACAATGAACTTCAGGGCATCATTCATATTTAGACTGTAATAAAAATTTCTAATGGGATTTGTGGCCAATGTTGAGTTTGGACACTAAAATTCCTCATTTTCGTACCACAGAAAACTGTTATCAGAATGTTCATTTCAAATCCTCTCTAAGGGATGTAGCAACCAAATTGAGCACAAGATTTCTCATAGTTGTTATGGACTACTCTTAGTACACAAATATTCTTCAACATAACCATAGAAAATATATTGTTATGCATGATTTAATATTGCTGAAAAGGAATCTCCCTTAGGTTCGATGGCAAACTTAGAACAACATAGAGACAAGGAACCAAATGCTTTGCTTAAATTAAATATATGATAGAAGGAAGCCTACCTAGAATCTATCGCATGCTTCGCTCCTTCTTCAACTTGAATACTCCAATTCCAACTATGATTGTCAAAATTAGAACCTGCACGATCAGATATCACAAGCTAAGAAACTATGAGATCTATGTAGTATCATCTAAATAATTTATTCAATACATCAAAATGGTATTGAAAATAGGTGAGATATTTAATTCCCATATAGGAAAACATATAATCCTTTACATTAATATAAATGGAAGGATATTACAACCATAAATAGGTGTTGATCTTGTAGAAGAGCTCCTCCAAGATGTATTTTCCTTTCCTCGTCACAATATGCACTTACAATCACCCTGAATGCATAGAATGATACCTATTCACCACCGTAACATAAGGGTAGAATCACTCTCCAAAATTCAACCCCTTGAATATGGAAGGTTGTAAATATATAGAGGAGTGGGGTAAATTGGGAGTTCTTATCCAATTACCAATCTAAGGTTTAAGATCCACCTTTGATGGGAGGATGGTATAAAAGGATAAGCGATGGAAAATCCAAAGAAGGATAGGATAAAATCCGAATATTTTACTTCAGGTAAATGGTTATAACAAATTCTGGAAGCTTCTAGAAGAGGAAGCCTCCAAAATTTCTCTCTTTTTCCTGAATTTCTAGAACCAACACAGTTGCAAAGGGGAGAAAACTATAGGTGATCAAAGCATGCTAAAGTGGAGCAACCTATATGTGAGCATTGTCTAGAAGGAGGCCAGGGAGTGTTGGTCCTAAAAATGGCTCAGATAATGTAGTTTCAGGCAGAAATTCTGGGAAATGAAGGAGGCATACATAGGAATTTTTTCAATGATGTTGAAAAGGGAGAATAAGATGTTGATTGAACCCATTAGGAGGCCTATTGGCTGGATGTGAAAATTTTTTCTATAACATATTTCCCCTTAAAGCGCAAAGTCAGAAATGATGATTGATGACTTAAGTGTTTTACCATGTGAAAAGTCGGGATCAAGAACAACCGACGAGATTCATTTATTACAATACATTTATATAATGACATATTTTCACTGAGGGAGGCATACCCATACTCAGCCCATAAGCTAACATAACATGTACTATGATCAAAACACGCATCCACAAATGACAACTGGTGGACCGGCCATGACTCGATATTTTCTGCATGATCATGGCCATCATACATTGTGATCTCTATATAACAATTGAATTCATAGCCCAGATGGATGAAACTAGATTTTGGGTCTTTCATCTCGTTCACACGACCAAACCAACGTACGATTCTAACCACACGAATCAATGAGATGAGGTCGAACATGGTAGACACCATCTGATTACTGGCCGATGATGTAAGCCATTAACAGATGCGATAGAAACCACTAATGATGTTAATGCCTCTCAAGGGACTATAGTACAATCCATATAGTGTGAAAAAATGATTTTATGTTGAACACCACACCAGATATTTTGATGGTGGACAAAAGTATCTCCCCTAGGTTCAATGGCCAACCTAGAACAATAGAGAGAAAAGAACCCAATTCTTTCCTTAAAGTAAACATATGAAAAAATGAATCCTACTTGGAATTTGTCACATGCTTCACTCCTTCTTTCGCTTGAATGTTCCAATTATAGCTTCGATTTCCAAAATTAGAACCTGCATAGTCAGATAACACAAGCCAAGAAAATAAAAGATATATGCAGTATCATCTAAGTACTTTATTCAATAGATCAACATGGTATTTAAATACATGAAATTATGACATTACGTATAGGAAAATAGAAAATTATTTTCATTAATATAAATTGAAGGAGATTACAACCACAAATAGGTGTTGATCTTGTAGAAGAGATCCTCCAAGTTGTCTTGTCCTTTCCTTGTCATAATATGCACCTCCAATCACCCTAATGCATGGAAAGATACCTCTTCACCACAACAACATAAGGGTTGAATCACTCTCCAAAATCCAACCTCATGCATATCGAAGGCTGCAAATATATAGAGGAGTGGGGTAAGTTGGGAGTTCTTATCTAGTTACCAATCTAAGCTTTAATATCCATCTTTGATGGGAGGATGGGATCAAAAGATAAGGGATGGAAAATAAAAAGAGGGATAGGATAGGATCCAAATTTTTATCTCAGGTAAAATGGTTGTTACAATTTGTGGAAGCTTATGGAAGAGGAAGCTTTTGGAATTTGTCTCTTTTTCCCAAATTTCTAGAACCAACGCAAGTGCGAAGGGGAGAAACCTATAGGTGATCAGTGCAGACCACAGTGGGGCAACCTGTAGGTTAACACTTTCTAGAAGGAGGCCAAGGAGTGTTGGGCCTAAAATTAGCTCACATGATGTAGTTTCAGGAAAAAATTCTGGGAAATGAAGGAGGGATGCTCAAGGCTTTGTGCAATGATGATGAAAAGGGGGAATAGGATGCTGGTTGATTCCATTAGGAGGCCTAATGATTGTATGTGAAAAAAAATTCCTATAACACATTCCACCCTAAAGCGCAATGTCAGAAATGATGACTAATGAATGAAGAGCTTTACCTTGTGAAAAGTCGAGATCAAGAACAACCGACGAGCTTCATCTGTTACAATACATTTATATCATGAAATATTTTCACTGAGGGAGGCATACCCATACTCAACACATAAGCTAACATAACATGTATAATGATCAAAATACACGTCCACATATGCAACTAGTGAACCCATGACTGAATGATTATCTATATGATCATGGCCATCATACATTGTGATCTTTCTATAACTCTTGAAATTGCAGCCTGGATGGGTGAAACTAGATTCGAGGTCTTTTATATTTTTCACACAACCAATCAATGTACGATTCTAACCCTGTGAATCAATGGGTTGAGGTTGAACATGGTAGACATCATCTGATTACCGTCTAATTGATGTAAGTCGTTAATAGATGTGAGAGAAGCCACCAATGATTTTAATGGCTCTCAAGGTACTCTAGTATAATTTGTATGGTGTGAATAAATAAGTTGATGTCGAACACCACAACGAGTATTTCCGTCGAAGGCCAATGATGTACACTTATCGTTGAGAGCGAGGAAATTTTCCATTGATGTATGCAAGCACCAAGGTACCAAAGGGTGTTTCTAAGTCAAATTCCTGGATAATGTGTTGATATCGAGAGGAAGGGACCCATCGCAGGAGGGCATTGATGTATTTCCCATCAACAACACAAAAAAGGTATCATGATTGAGATATAATGATGATGATAAATAAATATATCAGAAAAATGAAAATGGGAATGAAGGCTTAAGAGTATTGTAACAGATATAACCTGAATTACTTCTATTGAACATATTAACGACACTGAATGTAGTTGGAAGCATTGACCCAAAAATGAAATGGAGGATTTGTAAAAGGTATGATGAACCGAATGACAAGAATACTACCCAACCAAACATCCACGAAGATGAAGTGGAATAGTTCCGTGTTCAAGAGCAACTCGCCACCATTAGAAAATAAAATACCCCATCACTCCTAATTTCCCCAAAAATACTAGTTAGTACCTCTTTATTTTTTAACAAGCTTGAGGAGGATAACATATGCTTGATATGTAAGTTCATCCTTTGGATGAATCCCTCTGAGTATATTTAATGAACCATGAGAAGGAGTGGTTCGGTCTTGTCATGTTCGATAAGTCCATCATTGTTTGATGTTTTAACAAGTCTAGTGAAGGTAAAACTCCATAAATTTTTCATGTTTAGAGAGTTTGAAAAATAGATGAAAAGTAAAACTCCAGATGCCGCTTTTCATACATAGTCTCTCGAGTTTAAAAAGGTAGATATAAATACTCAAGAGAACCTCTTAGCCATGTTCGACTAAGGTATTATTTTTTTGTAAATAGTCTATCTCAGTACAGAAAAGAGCTAAACTTACACTGAGTAGATGTCTTTTAATTTACTTTAACGGGTTTGAAAAGAAAAGTTCCCGACAATATTTTCATATTTTGGGAGTCTAAAAAGAGCTTAAAGAGGAATCCACTAGGAGGAATGAGTGGTCTAAATGGTAGCAATTGGTTCCGATCATGGTGGAGCTACTTAAAACACATAGAGGTCAAGAGACTAGCTAATAAGGCCACTCATCACAGTGGTTTTTCAGGTAAGGATAAAACAACCAAGTGAAAGTGTATGATCTACCAAATCAATGGTGACGATGGAATGATAAAACAAAGGCTCATATGGAAAAAAAAAGTCAGCTAAAAAACATAATCGCATGGGATATGATAAGAATGGTTTCATTTTTATAAAATCTTGAAGCATGGGAAACTACGCTTGGGATTGGTTTCATTTTTACACAAGATTGAAACAAAGATAAACTATTCTTGAAATAAATTTCATTCCCCTAGCATAATGACTCAATTTGAGGTACATGCCCCCCAAACTTCATTACATCCACCTAAGTAGACTATTGGATGCTAACATGTGGATGGAATGAAGGTTCATTTGAAAGACTCAACTGGGAATTTACGAAATATAATCAAAGACTCAGATTGGAAGGGGATCTGTTTCATTTTTAGCAAGTTTGACAGAAAAAAAGAACTATGCTCATAGGATCTTGTTTCATTTTTAACGAGCCTGACACAAGAAAAGGAACATTTCTCTGACACCTTGTTTTATTTTTTAAGGAACTTGACATAAGAAAAAGAACTTATCTCCAAAAACCTTGATCATGGCCCCCAAAAGGCCATGGCTTCCAAGAGGTTCTCATTAAATGGGAGAAAAATGCTCTGGAAGGGATACATATCAAGAGATCTAATGGAAATATTAGGATCCAATGCCCCTTGTACATGATTCACTATATCACCGACCACATCATCGATAGATGCAGGCGCAGAACATGTCACCACATAATCAACCTATGGTAAGGGAGATACCATTTTCATATAAGTACCATTTAGGGATGTTGGTTTCCTGTGAGTCAAATTAGGATCAATGAATGAAAGTTGGTCAATGGTCACGATTATTCCTTCATATGGGAAACACATCACATGACAGAGTGAAGAGAAAAGAGCTCCCATGACATAAAAATAGTCACACCCAAGGAGTAAATTAAAATCTAAAGGGCCTTGGACTACCATCACATTGATATATAGAACCTTTCCTTGCAAAGTAATAGAAAACTTATGAAGGATCCCTAACGGTTAATTGGTTCCTCTATTAACAGCCAAAAAATTCTAGGTAACAGGCACAAGTTGCAGAGAACATAAATCTTTCCAAACAGTTGAGGACAAAATACTAATAAACACACCTTCATATATAAGTGTGCTTGGTATGGACATATTATGAGCCTGTACTATGATTTGAAAGGGCGTGTAAGGAGGGATACAATATCCTGCCAGTCAACTCCAATAAAAGGAAGTGACTAAACTACTTGGAGGGTGTGTCGTGGGAATGGGAGAACTTCCCCCGAGTGATATGGGAATGGGAGGATTTCCCCCTTGTACTGTGGGAATGAGAGGATTTCCCCCTAGTTCATTGGAATCTGAAGAAATAAGAAGAACCTAAGTGGTATGAGGTTCACTCTCTATGGGAAAGGTATGATCAACTGGATGTGGAATCGAGTCAATCATTTTCTCAACCAATGGTTGGTTGGGAATATACTCATAGCATTCACGTTCAGAGACAGTGGGATTGATTGGATTCATATTCTAATTAGTCACTTCATCAACTAGTGGAGGATTGGGAGAAAAATTCTGATAACCAGCCAAAAGATGAGGCTGAGAAGTTGTAAGGTTGTACAACACTTTTGAGGCTTCATCTATATAAGGAAAAATGTGAATACGATGATTCCCTTCACATAACTTACATGGAAACTTGACTATACCCTTCTTCCCATGGATCTTACTATCACTAGTTGAAGGTTTATCATTAGCATGATCTCCATATGTTGATGACAAAGGCTAATGTGAGCTTGTAGACCATACTTCTAATACCTTAGGAATACTAGGAAAATATCTAAGAAGGTGGTCACTCTTACAAATCTTGTAAAGGAATTTGAATTTTCGAAGCTGATTGGAAGGTTCCTCCGTACTAGTTTCATCAATAGAAATGTTTGCTTGGTTTCCTCCCTACATATTTTTCTTCTTCTTCGCACTCTTATTATTATTCTTAGCTTCCTAGTTACTATAATCAAAACTTTCACCAGGTGAGGAGGAATAAATGGATGAAGAAACAATAGGTGAAGAAGGAAAAGGGTAAACTTTAGGATCAACTTCAGGTTGATATTGTTCATGTGGAGGAGAACTTGGTTAAGGAGCATTTTGGAGATTCGAAACCATAGTGGTCGAAAATAACCAAACTGGTAAACCAATGGTATATCCAAGAAAGTGGCAGAGTTGCCATATAAGGAGCACCAATATTTCCAAAAGGAGGAAAAAGACTAAGATTTCCATTAAAGGGGTTTCCTTGATTATTGGACTCAGGAACTGTTTCCATTAGTCTCAACCCAAGCTCTACTAAGGAGTTGTTCCAAAGAGAGGATTTTATTCCATGGTCAATTAATTGTTTTTAGAAATTAAGAAAAAAAATAAAAATGAAAAGGGGTAATATAGGAATAAAGGTTTACCAAGAAACCATGAACTGCAATATACACCTTGGTGAACCAAGGAATTAACATACGGCAACCAATCTCCCCGAATGTTGTGTTCGATATATCGCGGTATACAAGGCAACAAACTCGATTACCTATGGATGGATAGCAACCTATAGGCGACTCCAAAAACATACTCGACGGTACGTGGGAGTGCAGTCCATAGTAGTGTTGTCTAATGTGCAACCGTTCAATGAGAGCATTCCTCTATACTAATAATGCGTGGAGCGCCATCCAATATACCTGAAGTTACGTGGAATATGATCCTATACACTTATGTAATTGGAACAAGATATCACCCATGGAAGCAACACTAGCAAAAAAAGATATCTCCTACGTTTAATGGCTCTAGAAAGCATCGCTAGCCTAGACCTCTATGTGTTTGCGTTAATGTTACAAATTCTCATTAGATTGATTCAATAAATTTTACTGTTTATCATTGATTAGGTTTAAGTTTTGGGCTCACCACGAATGTCACTTGAATATCCTAAAATGAAAATCTAGCATGAGAAAATGGAAATATTTCTCTTTAAATGAAAATATAGCTAAGGAAGGGAAGAAAAAATTAGTATGCGACATACAACATGCAACAAACAAGATGAAATATACAATTTCCCTTTCAATATGGCTATTTCTATATCAATGCACATACAAAACCCTAAATTCCAAATGCAATTTTTTTCTTTTCAACAAACTTAATTTTCAAAATGAAGAAAACTAAGATGCAAATGTTTAATTACTAATTCAAATGAACTTTTCAAAATGGGGACTAAAAGAAAAATTCATCCAAGTGATCAATGACCAAACGAAATCAGTTTACAAGCAACCAAATGATAACAATAAAGAAAAATAAAAACCAATTCTTAACAAAGGTAATCAAACTCAAATGAAAACCAAATGGAGGCTTTAAAGAGATCACAAGACACTCAAGACTTATGGGAGGTCAACTGGAAGTAGGCTGATCAAAGAGACACTCAAAAACAAAGGAAAATTTTGTGCAAAAATAAGGGCCAACGCTGGTGCTGGTGCAAAGGATGAACAAGTGCTTTGCAATGATGGTACAATGTGGGCTCGGGTGAGGTGCAATGCTCTATGAGATGCACTAGGGACCATTGGTCCAGGGATGGAGGGTTCCAACATAAAAATTGAAAATAATACTCAATGAAAACACTTCCTAGGTCTGTTCTTAGCTGGTCAAAGCAGCAAAGGTATATGAAAGAGGAAATCAAACACAATAGACAAAGAAACCACAAAGGGAATACACCAGTCCCTATCGAAGTCACCAATTTTTTATGCAGGATTTATGATTGCAGACAAAAATATCTCCCCTAGGTTAGAAGGGAAACCTAGAACAATAGAGAGACAAGGAACCAAGTCCTTTTCCTTAAAGTAAATAGATGACATAATGAAGCCTACATGGAATCTATCGCATGATTCACTCCTTATTTAGCTTGAATTCTTTAATTCCATATCTGATTGCCAAAATTAGAACTTGCAGAGTCAGATACCACAAGCCAAAAACTAAGATATGTATGCAATATCATCTAAGTACTCTATTCAATAGATTAATATGGTATTGAAATACATGAAATAACAACATCACAAATAGGAAGGAAAATAATTATTTGCATTAATATAAATGGAAGGATATTACAACCACAAATAGGTGTTTATATTGTCGAAGAAATCCTCTAAGTTGTCTTGTTATCTCCTGATCAAAATATGCACCTCTAATCACCCAAAATGAATGGAATGATACCTCTTCACCACGAAATCATAAGGGTAGAATCACTCTCCAAAATACAGCCTCTTGAATATGAAAGTCTGTAAATATATAGAGGAGTGGGGTAAGTTGGGAGTTCTTATCCAATTACCAATCTAAGGTCTAAGATCCCTTTGATGGGAGTATGGGATCAAAGGATAAGGGATGGAAACCCCAAAGAGGGATATGATAGGATCCAAATGTTTTATATCCTTGGTAAATGGTTGTAACAAATTCTGGAAACTTCTGGAAGAGGAAGCTTCCATAATTTCTCTCCTTTTCCCAAATTTATAGAACAAACACAAGTGCAAAGGGGAGCAAACTATAGGTGATCAACATTGGTCATAGTGGAGCAACTTGTAGGTGATCAACGCTGGCCGTAGTGGACCAACCTATAGGTGAACATTGTCAAAAAGGAGGCCAGAGAGCGTTGGTCCTAAAACTGGCTCAGATGATGTAGTTTCAGGAAAAAAAATCTGGGAAATGAAGGAGGCATGCTCAGGGCTTTGTGCAATGATGTTGACAAGGGAGAATAGGATGTTGATTGATCCCATTAGGAGGCCTAATTACTAGATGTGACAAAATGGACTATAGAATATATGATTATGGCATTTCCTAAAACAAACAAATATCATTTCAATTGAGCGTTGTTATTGTAATCATAAATATTTGATTATTTGGCTCCCTTACTTTGGATGTAGAGATAAATCCAAAGATTTATCAAGTTCAAGTGAGTCTTATTTCTACATTTGAAAGTCATTGTCTTTAACCATATTTTCGAAGAAGCATACATAAAAATTATTTAATATAAAAGAAAGGCATTAGAATCCAAAGCTCTTTAATAGGCTTAAACATTCAGTTGCATTTATTGTCGCTGTGTATGCCAGTTGTGATGAATATGCATAACTAAAATTAATTCATTAAATGCCAGCAATAGCGTGGTGACTATCTTAAAGTTTCTTGTGATTTAGCTATCTAATACACTCTCTGGTTGATTTTCGATTCATAATTTTGTATGTTATCAATAAGAAATGTGGATGCGAAAAATAGATCCAACTTTCATAAATTGAAATTTGGATCTTAATAAAGCATGTAACTATTTGAGTATTTTAGTGTGATTTACTCCATAAGAAGCAATGGTTTGCTCCATTCTAGCTCCATTCTTCATCTCTCTTCCGCTCAAACCTGAGTCACCTATCTACGAAAATCAAAGGAGAAACAAAAACACCAGAGGAGTGCGTCAGAAAAAGAGGAGCAAGTCTCCCCCCAAGCTCTACTAAGGATTTTCTCCAAAGAGAGGATGTTATTCCGCGGTCAATTAATTGATTTTAGAAATTAACAAAAAAAATAAAAATGAAAAGGGGTAATATAGGAATAAAGGTTTACCAAGCAACCATGAACTGTAATATATACCTTGTTGAACCAAGGAATTAACATATGATAGCCAATCTCCCCAAATGTTGTGTTCAATGTATCACGGTATACAAGGCAACAAACTCGATTACCTATGGATGGATAGTGACCTATAGGGTACTCCCAAAATATACTTGATGGTACGTGGGAGTGCAATCCATAGTAGTGTTGTCTAATGCGTAATCATTCAATGAGAGAGTTCCTCTATACTTATCATGCGTGGAGCGCCATCCGATATACCCGAAGTTACGTGTAGTATGATCCTATACACTTATCTACTTGGAACAAGATATCACCCCTGGAAGCAACACTAGCAAAAAAATATATCTCCTACATTTAACGACTCTGGAATGCGTCTCTGTTAGGTCCCTATATCACTATTATAGTCCCTTATTATTGTTAGTGTAACCCCCTTATTGTTATTATTGTACCCTTGTAACCCCCATTTTGTTATTATTGTGCCCTTAAATTATTATTGTTAGGTCGGCTAGGATTACATTGTGGCCCACTAGGATTACATTATGGCCCCATGGACTCCTATATATAGAAAGGAGTTTTGTAAATTGTATCATCCAAGAATTGTTCATTTATGTAATGTATTGGAGGTTTCCCCCTCGAAGTGGCTCATTTCTAAGGCGTTGATATCTCTTTTCTTCTATTTTTGGAGCTGGTTACACAACTTTTGGTATCAGAGCTTTGGATTCTAGGGTTTCGCTGCTCCAAACAGGTCATCGTGGAATTTTCGCTATAACTTTGTTTCTACGAAGTTTCAGAAGCTGAAATTTTTAGGGTGCGAAGCCGAAAGCCTGAGGAAGATTTTCTAAAAATTTCAGAGCTTGGTTCACAATATTTTCGGAGATATGATCTGTGGAAGTTAGGTCTTTTTTCAGGCTCCTAAACAGGTCATCATGGAATTTGCGCTTTAACCTTTTTTATACGAAGTTTCAGAATCTGAAATTCATATGGTGTGAATCTGAAATCATGAGGAAAGTTTTCAGAAAATTTCATATCTTGGTTCGCAATATTTTTGGAGATATGATCTGTGGAAGGTAGTGCTTTTTTAGGCTCCTGAATTTCATCTCAAATAGGTGATCATGGAAAAAGTTCAATAACTCTCTCTCTGGGCATTGGATTGGAGTGCCGTAAAAATTGGTCACAAGTACATAGACTTTAGTTTCTTGGCTATCAATTTCAGAGACAAAGGACAAAAAAGTGACACGTGGCAAGTCGTACAAGTTCGCTCTACTGAACCAGTCCATAATTAGGTCATTGTGGGAGATTGGACACAACTTTGTCTTGGAGAATCCAAATCAGGTCAGACCTGTGGCATTCAAAAGAGAATTTAGAGGGCTACTTCAGTGCTAAATTTCAGATATAGAAGAGCCACAATCACATAGATAATACAATTTCAATATCAAGCTCCTCAAAAGCAAGTAAAAGGTGTGTATTTTTTCTCTGAATTGCATAAGTCTTGTTTGAAGAATCAAGTTGAATTGATTGCAAGGGCATATTGTAGAATAGATATCAGTATTGGATTATAAAATGGCCCCAAAAAATAATTCAACACCAGTCAACCTTTGAAAGCTCTGCAATGTGATTTAGAAGAGGTGCAACATGATCTATCAAAATTACGAAGGCAAATGCAACAATTCAATCTGTAAAAGAGAAACAAAAAATGAAATGGAAGTTTTGAAGAGGGGCATATGGAGGAAGCTAAGATGGATGGCATGCAAGCTAATATGGATGGCGTGGAAGCTAAGATGGATGGCATGGAATCTAAGATGGATGACATGGAAGCTAAGATCGATGAGAAAATGGAAAACATGAAGAATTTTCTAAAAGTAGACATGGAAGGTTTGACAAAGTTGATACAAGAAAGGTTTCCTAATGGTGAAAATATAGTAGAAGAACCTCATGATGAGAACAAAATAAATTTTAATTGTGATTTCATAAACTCTAATGTTGTCGGGAAGAACCACCATATTCCAAAGATGGATATGAGGAAGTTTGATGGAAAGGATCCTGTAACATGGATACTACAGATGGAGCAATATTTTGATCTCCATAACATGCAAAACACACAAAATGTACGCATTGCAACTTTACATTTAGAACAAAATACATTTGTATGGTATCGATGGCTTTGCTCCCGTAAAAAAATTGTCACTTGGTCAATTTTTACGGAGGAAATGATAGCACATTATGAGGATACAAAGAGCAACACCTTCTTTAGCCAATTGATAAATCTCAAACAAGAGGGTTTAGTGGGGCAGCACATTGAGGACTTCCAAAAATTGAATATAAGGGTAACTAATATTCCAGAGGAACACAGGATTGATCTCTTCTTAGGTACTCTAAAGGATAACATCCAGCATGAAGTTCGTGTTTTGGAACCTGATTCATTGGAGAAGGCATTCAGGTTGGCAAGAAAAGTTGAATGTAAAATTATGGCGACAAGGAAGCCTACCACTCAATTCTATAAAGAAGGAAGTGTTGCTACGTCTAGATTTCCACAACCTACAAGGTTGACACCACAAAAATTGGAAGAAAAAAAGAGCAAAAGGGCTTTGCTACAGTTGTGATAGCAAATACACTAAAGGTCATAAGTGTGCTGAGAAGAAATTATTTTACATAGATTGTGAAGAGGAAGAAGAAAATGAGCAAGAAGAGGATATACACCAGGAACCAGCCCTAGAAGAGGAAGAAATGAATCCGACCATATTGTGTAATGCACTGGTAGGAATTACCACTCCTCAAACTCTCAAGATAGAAGGAAATATCAAGAAGAAAAGGTAATAGTGTTGATTGATTCAGGTAGCACCCATAATTTTATTCATTGTAAGGTAGCCAAGGAATTAAATTGTTTCCTATACCAAGCACCAGAATGTCAAGTGATGGTTGCAAATGGAGGAACTATAAATTGCTCTGGAAAATGCCATAATATCAAGCTAACCATGGGGGAATATGTATTGACTATTCCAATGCTTTCCATTCCTATGGGAGGTGCTGATGTTGTAATAGGAGTACAATGGTTACAATCTTTGGGGACGGTAGCTTTTAATTTTCAATAACTTTTCTTGAAATTTTTTTCAGAAGGAAAGGAAGTCGAATTACGGGGTATTGAAGGGAAGCCATGAAGGATAATAAGCTCTAATATCATGACAAAGCTTCTAAAGAAATAACAACGAGGTGTAATTGAAAAATTATTCTCTCTAGAAGTTCCGACATCAAAATCATCTATTTCTGCAGATCTCCAACAAGTCTTGGAAAATCATTCCAAGGTGTTTGAAACTCCCAATGGACTCCCACCTTTATTGTGGAATGTGATGCCTCAAAAAATGGAATTGGTGTGGTTTTAATGCAGGAAGACCCATTTCTTTTGAAAGTCGTCCAATCAAAGGAAAGTATTTACAAACTCCTATTTATGAGAAGGAAATGTTAGCAATATTGCATGCACTAAAGAAATGGCGAACTTACCTAATGGGAAGACACTTCAAGGTAAAAACTAATCATGATAGTCTTAAACACTTTTTGGAACAAAGACTATCTTCAGAAGAGCAGCAAAAATGGGTCACAAAGATGTTGGGTTATGACTTTGAAATAATCTACAAAAAGGAAAGCTTAATGTTGTTGCAGATGCACTCTCAAAAAAGAATGAAGAGGTGGAAGCATTGCTTTGTGCCATTTCTATTATCCAACCAGATTGGATAACTGAAGCAAGAGATGAATGGAAGAAGGACAAAGATGTATGGACACTCATTCAAAATTTGCAACAAGATCCTAGTACATATGATACATTTAGTTGGAAAAATGATTCCTTATGGTACAAATATCGCTTATATCTTTGTAAGAATTCCCATCTAAAACAAAAGATTCTTCTGGAATTGCACACTTCTCCTTTAGGAGGACACTCGGGATTTTTAAAAACTTACCACAGGGTGAAGAAAGAATTTTTTTGGGATGGAATTAAATCTGATATTCAGAAGTTTGTGGAAAAATGTTTGGTTTTCCAGCAGAATAAAGTGGAAACAATTAAGACCCGGGGACTTCTACAACCTTTATCCATTCCAAGTCAACATTTGGAGGAGATTTCAATGGATTTTATCACAGGTTTACCTAAGTCCGAAGGAAAGAGTGTCATCATGGTGGTAGTTGATAGACTTACCAAGTATGCACACTTTTGTGCATTATCTCATCCATTTAAAGCAAGTACGATTGCTACTACATTTATGGACAGAATTCAAAAGCTACATGGAAGCCCAAGGGTTATTGTGAGCGACAGAGATCCCATTTTTACTGGAAATTTTTGGACGGAGTTATTTTCTTGTTGGGTACTCAATTAGCTCATAGCTCATCTTATCATCCTCAATCTGATGGTCAAACTGAGATAGTAAATAAATGTTTGGAAGGATATCTTCGTTGTTTTGTATCCGATAAACAAACACAATGGGTCAAGTGGTTACCTCTTGCTGAATGGTGGTATAACACTTCCTTCCATACTGCAGCAAAAATGACCCCATTTATGGCACTTTATGGATATCATCCACCATCCATCACATCATCTTTAAGAAAAAATTCGAAGGTTCAAGCAGTGGAAGATCACATCGAGCATCAGCAAGAAGTTCTCCAACTCTTAAAGGATAACCTGAATTTGGCACAAAATCGAATGAAACAACAGGCAGATCAACATCGTAGCGAGAGAAGTTTGGATGTAGGAGATTGGGTATTTTTACGGCTACAACCATACAAACAAATGTCCCTCAAGCAAGCAAAGAAGGATAATAAATTATCGCCAAAGTACTATGGTCCTTACAATGTGTTGCAAAAGATTGGTACTATGGCATACAAATTGGAGCTTCCTGCTTCTTCGCGAGTACATCCAGTTTTCCATGTTTCATGCTTAAAGAAGGTTATAGGAGAAAATCTTCCAGTTCAAACAATATTGCCAGAACTTGATGAGGGAGGAAAAATCATATTGGAACCAGAAGCGGTCATGGAAACAAGAACTCGACAACTACGGAATCGATCAATTTCAGACTATCTCATCAAGTGGAAGAACTTACCTGCTGAAGATTCTACATAGGAGGATGAGAATTTTATACAGAAGCACCCAGAGCTACTCAAGCATTGAGGACAACACTTTTTTGAAGGAGAGGGGCATGTTAGGTCCCTATATTACTAGTATAGTCCCTTATTATTATTAGTGTAACCCCCTTATTGTTATTATTGTACCCTTGTAACCCCCATTTTGTTATTATTGTGCCCTTAAATTATTATTTTTAGGTCGGCTAGGATTACATTGTGGCCCACTAGGATTACATTATGGCCCCATGGACTCCTATATATAGAAAGGAGGTTTTGTAAATTGTATCATCCAAGAATTTTTCATTTATGTAATGTATTGGAGGTTGCCCCCTCGAAGTGGCTCATTTCTAAGCCATTGATATCTCTTTTCTTCTATTTTTGGAGCTGGTTACACAACAGTCTCTAGCCTAGACCTCTATGTGTTTTCGTTAATGTTAAAAATTCTCATTAGGTTGATTCAATAAATTTTACTATTTATCTTTGATTAGGTTTAAGTTTTGGGCTCACCACAAATGTCACCTGAAAACATAGCTAAGGAAGGGAAGAAAAAATTAGTATGCAACACACAACATGCAACAAACAAGATGCAATATACAATTTCCCTTTCAATATGGCTATTCCTATATCAATGCACATACAAAACCCTAAATTCCAAATGCAATTTTTTTATTTTCGACAAACTTTATTTTAGAAATGAAGAAAAATACGATGAAAATGTTTAATCACTAATTCAAATGAACTTTTCAGAATGGGGAATAAAACAAAAATTCATCCAAGCAATCAATAACCAAACGAAATTAGTTTGCAAGTGAGCAAATGATAACAACAAAGAAAAATCAAAACCAATTCCTAACAAAGGTAATCAAACTCAAATGAAAACCAAATGGAGGCTTTAAAGAGATCACAAGACACTCAAGACTCAAGGAAGGTCAACTGGAAGTAGGCTGATCAAAGAGACACTCAAAAACAAAGGAAAATTTTGTGCAAAAATAGGGGCCAACGCTGGTGCTGGTGCAAAGGATGAACAAGTGCTTTGCAATGATGGTACAATGTGGGCTCAGGTGAGGTGCAACGCTTTATTAGATGCACTAGGGAGTGTTGGTCTAGGGATGGAGGGATCAAACATAAAAATTGAAAATAAGACTCAATGAAAACACTTCCTAGGTATGTTCTTAGCTGGTCAAAGCAGCAAAGGTATATGAAAGAGGAAATCAAACACAATAGAAAAAGAAACCACAAAGGGAATACACCAATCCCTAGCCAAGTCACCAATTTGTTATGCAGGATTTATGGTTGTAGACAAAAATATCTCCCCTAGGTTAGAAGGACAACCTAGAACAACAGAGAGACAAGGAACCAAATACTTTTCCTTAAAGTAAATAGATGACAGAATGAAGCCTGCTTGGAATCTATCGCATGATTCACTCCTTATTTAACTTGAATTCTCTAATTCCATCTCTCAATGCCAAAATTAGAACCTGCACAGTCAGATAACACAAGCCAAGAAACTAAGAGATGTATGCAATACCATCTAAGTACTCTATTCAATAGATCAATATGGTATTGAAATACATGAAATAACGACATCACATATAGAAAAGAAAATAATTCTTTGCATTAATATAAATGGAAGGAGATTACAACCATAAATAGGTGTTGATATTGTAGAAGAACTCCTCTAAGTTATCTTGTCATCTCCTTATCAAAATATGCACCTCCAATCACCCAAAATGCATGGAGTTATACCTCTTCACCACAAAATCATAAGGGTAGAATCACTCTCCAAAATACAACCTCTTGAATATGGAAGTCTGTAAATATATAGAGGAGTGGGGTAAGTTGGGAGTTCTTATCCAATTACCAATATAAGGTTTAAGATCCCTTTGATGGGAGGATGGGATCAAATGATAAGGGATGGAAAATCCAAATAGGTATAGGATAGGATCCAAATGTTTTATATGCTCGGTAAATGGTTGTAACAAATTCTGGAAGCTTCTGGAAGAGGAAGCTTCCATAATTTCTCTCTTTTTCCCAAATTTATAGAACAAACACAGGTGCAAAGGGGAGCAACATATATGTGAACAACACTAGTCTCATTGGAGCAACTTGTAGGTGATCAACGCTGGCCATAGTGGACCAACCTGTAGGTGAGCATTGTTAAGAAGGAGGCTAGAGAGTGTTGGTCCTAAAACTAGCTCAGATGATGTAGTTTCAGGAAAAAAAATCTGGGAAATGAAGAGGCATACTCAGGGCTTTGTGCAATGATGTTGACAAGGGGGAATAGGATGTTGATTGATCCCATTAGGAGGCCTAATTACTGGATGTGACAAAATGGACTATAACATATATTATTATGGCATTTCTGAAAAAAAAAACAAATATCATTTTAATTGACCATTGTTACTGTAATCATAAATATTTGACTATTTTTCTCCCTTACTTTGGATGTAGCAATAAATCCAAAGATTTATCAAGTTCAAGTGAGTCTTATTTTTACATTTGCAAGTCATTATCTTTAACCATATTTTGAAGAAACATACATAAAAATTATTTAATATAAAATCAAGACATTAGAATCCAAGGCTCTTTAATAGGCTTAAACATTCAGTTGCATTTATTGTTGTTGTGTATGCCAATTGTGATGAATATGCATAACTAAAATTAATTCATTAAATGCCAGCAATAGCATGGTGACAATATTAAAGTGTCCTGTGATTTAGCTATCTAATACACTCACTAGTTGAGCTCCGGTTGATAATTTTTTGTGTTATTAATAAGAAATGTGGATGCGAAAAATAGATCCAACTTTCATAAATTGCAATTTGGATCTTAATAAAGCATGTAACTATTTTAGTATTTTAGTTTGTTTTACTCCACAAGAAGCAATGGTTTGCTCCATTCTGGCTCCATTCTTCATCTCTCATCCTCTCAAACCCGAGGCACCTATCTACGATAATCAGAGGAGAAACAAAAACATCGGAGGAGTACATGAGACAGAGAGCAGCAAGTCTCCCCAGTGTATCTTGTTGTAGAAGAAGCCATATTCCTGAGCTGTGAAATATGATCTCTTCGATATCCAGTGGCTCAAAATACCATCAACAGATTAGCTCTGAAACAATACTTGAAATGTAAACTCCCCATACGTTCTTTATGGAAACAAAACCCCTTGGAACATGACACCTTTGGATTTGATGACTTAAAAAACTGCAAATTCCTCTGAAAAAATATCTCACCTCTCTTACTAATGAAAATTTATGCAACATGCAATCAAACCCGTGTAAACATGATCAACGAACAATGTTCTTCCACCAAAAATAAGGTCTTTAAACTTTAGAGAAAAGACCCCCCTTGCATCTAAAACTAGTTGGAGAGTTGTAGTAGATTGTCTGCCTTGCACATGGTGTTATTCCTCCCGCTTCCCTTCAACCTCGTACTGCTGTAACAAAATAAATGTGAGCTCCCATCCTCATAGAAAAGGGAAAATGTTAGCGTATCAGGTATTGTGATTGGCACCACCAGAAATAAAGGATTGATCCAGTTTGGAACAAGTTATTAAGATGGAAAAGTTGTTCAATTGTAGTGCAAAATTGATAAATGGATGTGGCCTTCAACCACACAATTAGGTCTTGACCAAGAAATGATATTCAATCACTTCATGTTCCCGTTGGAATTTTTGTCCTATTTCCTTTTCCCACTTTGTTGTTTTTTCCTTTTCCATGGAATTCTTGTTCTATTGATTGAATCAATCCACTTTGTTACTACACCAAAGCTTTGTTTGGAGTATTTAGCAAGCACCAAAAATTGTGTCCCAACTTTGTTGGAAATATAATCCCAATGGCTACGCTGTTCCAATGGCAACAACAACAAACAGTCTTTTAATTTTCTGACAGTTAATTTTTCATGCAGGGAAGGACAACGAGCAGGCTCAACCGTCTTTGCACCTTGAACCATCGTTTCAATTTCCAGTTTTTTGCGCTCTGCACAGTCACAAATTTTCGCACTATCCACAGCCTTCCATTTCTGTTTAGCCGTGGTGCATCCCATGCAACATGACCATGAATTTTCTAAATCAACCACAAACACTGTACCTCTCCCTCAATTTTTTTGACCAACCACATTCTTATCGCTCGGCCAGAACGCCATGTTTCATGGGCCTCGCAAAATCCATAACATACCTTGCTCAACCAATAGAATCTTTATCGCAAGTTTTGGTGCTTACATCAACCTTCACCCAAACTCATGCAATAAAATTTGGCCCACCTCGCCATGTCATCGTCCACTCAACCAATGAAATTGCATTGCAACGAATTGAGACTGACTCAGCCGGCTCTTTTTTTAATGCGATAAAACATTGTGACCAAAATCCAGTTCACTTTTCGCACTGATTTGTGGTGATGTCATGGTTCACATTTTTCTATGCGATAACTCATCACATCACTCCAACATATGTTTTGCAATGTTTTTTTTGTTTGGTAAAATTCCACAGCAAAGTATGTTAACATAGCTTATTTCAATAATGTTTTATATAGTTTTTTAAAACCATAGGATTTAAATTTTAGAGCTTTGTTTTAAATGTTTTAAGTTTGGGGCTACGGATATATATTCTGTGCGTTGCAAAATATAAAAAAAGAAGAGGAGAATAGTGAATAACCATATATATATGAGAACAACAGTTCAATGTAATGAGAGAGTTCAAAAATTAATAGAACAACAATTTTTGCTTTCGCTCCACTGATTTTTTTTTTGTGTATCCCTTTTGCTCTGTCTGAGAATAAAATTATAAATCCCTCTCTGTTAAGAGAAGGGATTTTTTTTTTAAATTTTTCTGTGTGTTAGGAATTAGCAGAAATTCTAACATGGTATTAGAGCTAGTCCAGGCTCTCAGCATTTGCTGAAGAAGCTGTAGGAAAAGAAGAAGAAGATTGTTGAAGCTTTTTTCTCCAGCAGAGTGAAAGAATTTTTTCAGCAAGTCAGGTATTTATTAAAAAAAAATAGAGTTATTGTTTGTCTTAAGATTTTTTTAGAGACAGAGGTTATCTCTCCAGCAGTGAGAAAGTTTAGTTTAAATACACATTCAAGTTTTTTCTACAAAGCTAACAATGGCAGGAGCTAGCACAAGCATGAGTATGGGAAATGCTCAACTCCCACAATTCAATGGGAAGAACTATTACTATTGTGCAATCAAAATGACAGCCCTATTTGCATCTCAAGATTTATGGGAGCTGGTTGAAGATGGATGTGAAGAACCAACAGATGAACAAAAAATTAATGCCTTAACACAGGCAGAGAAAGATTTGCTGAAGAGTAATAGAAAGAAGGACTCAAAATCCCTCTTCTATCTCTTTCAAGCAGTGCATGAAAGCATATTTCCACGGATTGCAGTAGCCAAGAAGTCAAAGGATGCATAGGATACCCTCCAGACAACCAATCAAGGTATGGAGAATGTAAATACATCAAAGTTTCAATTGATGAGAAGATATTTTGAAGTCATTTTCATGAAAGAGTCTGATACAATAGACTCATTATTTACACAGTTGATTGGGTTGGTTACCCAAATAAGGTCTCATGGAGAGACAGTTGAAGAAATAATAATAGTGGAGAAAATATTGAGGAGTCTACCCTCAAGATTTGATGTGATAGTAACAACCATTGAAGAGACAAAGAATCTCACATATTTTACTGTTGATGAGCTTCATGAATCACTGATAACACATGAACAGAGATTGAAAAGAATAGAAAAATCCTTTTTGGAGCATGCCTTCAAGACCCAAATTTCATTTGGAAGAGGCAGAGGTCGAGGCAGATCAAACTACCAAGGAAGAGGTAGAGGCAGAAGCCAAAGTAGAGGAGGAAGAAGCAGCCCAGCAAATACAAATGGAAGGGGCAGCAACCAAAATCAGAACCAAGGCCAAGGAAGTAGCCAACAAGCTGGACAAAATCAATCACATGGACAAAGATATGATAAATCCCAAGTCCAATGTCATTACTATAAGAAGTATGGGCATTATGCCAATGAATGTAGGAAGAAACAGAATGACATGGGTAATAGACCCAATGCTAATTTTACTAAGGAAAATCAGAGTCAAGAGAATTTTTTTTTAGCATGTAATATTGTTGAAGAGAAGAATGAAGATATATGGTTTTTAGATTTAGGATGTAGTAACCATATGACTGGAAACATGGCAATGTTTTATATGTTGGATGAAAATGTGAAGCCTCAAGTAAAATTGGGGACAGATAGTAAAGTCTCTGTCATCGGTAAAGGAAAATTAAGTGTTTTAACAAAGAAATGAGAAAAGAAGAGCATATCTAATGTATATTATGTACCAGGTATGAAATGTAATTTTTTAAGCACTGGACAGCTCATTCAAAAGGGCTACAATGTATTTTTTGAAGATGATGTATGTACCATCATGGATAAACCACCAAGCAAGCAATGTATTGCACAAGTGAGGATGATCAGCAATAGAATGTTTCCTCTCAAAATGAGAGCAGCTTTGAAGAAAGGAGTTGCAATGGTAGCTATAACTCAAGAGACATTCCAAAAGAAAGCAAAAGATGAAAATTGGTTGTGGAATTTGGGATTTGGACATCTCAACTTTGGAGGTCTGAATTTGTTACAAAGAAAGGGAATGGCAAAAGGATTACCATTGATTGAGAAACCAGACAACCTTTGTGAAGGCTGCATCTTGGGAAAACAACACAGAGAGAGCTTTCCATGAGGAAAGAGCATAAGCGCAAAATCACCCTTAGAAATTGTCCATTCAGATTTGTATGGACCAATGCAAACACCATCATTAGCAGGCGGCCATTATATGTTGACTTTTATTGATGATTACACAAGAAAGACATGGGTATACTTCCTAAAATTGAAGAGTGAAGTATTTGAGAAGTTTTTCCACTTTAAAGCTCTTGTTGAGAATCAAAGTGGGAAACATATTAAAGTTTTAAGGATTGATAGAGGAGGAGAATATATCTCCAAATATGATCTGAAAATAAAACTATTTGTATCTATTGTTCAAAGTATTCATTTCCATTTAATTAAGTGTGCAAAGTGTTTGTCATGTCTTGCAAGTTAAACAAAGTATTTTTGGTAACTTTTTTTGAGTTTAAGTGTGAGGGAATGTTAGTTAAAATTACTGTTTAACATCTTGAATCTCAAATACACAGCAGAATAACTTCACCATAACAACACAACAACATGATGAGGCAGTTCACCCCTCCTGGACTACATCTGTCGGGTCCAACGCTCCCAATCGGCATGCCCTTGCTATATAATGATGCTAAAATTGGTTTTACAGTGAGAAAGAAGCCTAAACAGGCTTAAAAAACTGTGAAAATGAATTCATAAGACAAAAATAAGCTAAGTATGGCTTTTATTTCACCTCAAACACTGAAGTGTAGCCCAATGCAACTCCATTTCCCTCATGGCCCTGATGGCTCTCCAAGCTTCCCTGAAGCAAAAATGGCTGAAAAACACCTCTTTTGGCTCTGCAACCTGTCTCAATGTCTCCATAATGCTCAAAATACCAAAAATCGACTAAAATTTTGTCTAATTTGGTCAAATATGGTGAAAGTTATGATCCAAACAATATTTTGCCCAATGGCACTAGAAATCCTCCACTAAATTTGGCTAACTCCAGTTAGCTCCACCACAAAAGGCGGAATCTCCGAATTATCATAACCACGTGCTAAATAAGGTGGAAACATTTAGTTTAACTGTCAGATTAACTCGTGTTCACATGCGAATTTCCCAGACGGTTAGTCTAACTGGCGGATAAGGCTGAAGTCGCGCCCTTGGACACCACCTGTAGGTCATATGGTTGGGGGTTAGCACCTGAGTGCTTAACCCATATTTTTCCACTGGTGAATTGGCTTAAGCCACGATCATAGCGCGTAGAAATATTATATTCTGTCTTAAGCCCTGAGGGCTAAGACTTAACTCTGCCCAACCTCCGTTTAGCACAACACGCCGACGGACCGACTGTTGACCCTTTTGCATGTAGGTCAGGTTGACCTCCACCCCAATGACCCTTTCGCATTCACTACTGAATGCTTGTTGAACTTGTTTATGTTCAGGGTGACCCATGAACGTTCGAGTCAGGTCGTGCCCCACTGACCCGAATGCATTCAGCTCGGGTCGGGTCTGCCCATCAACACCAATTTTTAAACAGACTTGAACCTTTGGCTTGGGGCCACGTGGCACCCTCTAATAGGCCACCATAACACCATATAATTTTTTGCCATAAAATTTTTCTGAAGATGACAAAATTTCTGAGTTCAAAGGTCAAATTTTGAAGGTTATTGGGCGTTTTAAAACTTAAATATCTTCCTCATACGACATCGGATTTGGGTCTCGTTCACGGTGCTAGAATCGCAGCGATGAGGCCTATCCGATCGTTCATTTTGCAACCAATTCTTAGCAATTCCAATTTTGAGCATTTTTTTCCTCTTGGACATGATCACCTGATCACACCTCCCCATTGGGAAGCTTTTGGACCCAAAAAGCCTTCAGTTACCTGTTAAGAAGATGAGGGTACAAATCCCTCACCTTTTCCACCTCAATCCACTTTGCCTTACTCATTTTGTTGCCTTTAAGACCAACCCGAACATAATCAACATTTCCCCTCCTCGAAGTGCATGTCCTTCTGTCAAGGATAGCATCCTCTTTCAGCTCATCCAAAAATTATGGTGAGAAATCCTCTATGGAGGGCAGCTGAATGTCACTTTCATAATCATAAATTAAAGGAGGTCCATACAAACATAAATTTTCCACATTCACAACGGAATACATTTGCATATATGAAGCCAAATCTGGTTGAAAAGCATTATTTCCAACTTGTTTAAGGATCTTGAATGGACCATAACGAATAGGCTTCAGCTTTTTACCTTCTCCTTGCATTCTTTCCTTACTAATATGCAGCCATACCTCATCTCCTTCTTAAAACTTATGATCAACTCTGTGTTTATCATGCCTCTCCTTGTACTTTCCTTGACTTTTTTCAAGTTGTTCTTGAACCTGTTGATGTATGAGTTGAATTATTTCAATGAACATGCGAGCTTTGTCAATGTCACTATGCCCATCAATGGCCACATCCTTCTCAAGAATGAAATCTAAAAGTGACTTAGGCAAATACCCAAAGCAAGCTTCAAAAGGTGAAGTATTTGTAGAAGAGTGCTTGGCCTGGTTGGAAGCATGCTGAATGTAATGCAAGTGCTCATCCCAAAGCTTGGGATGCTTGCTGAAATAACCTCTCAAAAGATGTACAATGGTTCTGTTCACTACCTCTGTTTGGCCATCTATTTGTAGATGGAAAGTAGTACTCTTCTTCAACTTGGTGTCCATCATCTTCGATAGATTGGACCAAAAATTCCCAACAAACCTGGAATCCCTGTCACTAACAATAGAAGTAGGCAAGCCATAATGAACCCATACATGTTGAAAATATAAATCAGCAGTTTGTTTAGCAGTTATAGATTTCTTACATGGCATAAGAATACACATCTTGCTGAATCTACCAACTACTAGATAAAGATAATCATGCCGCTTTCTAGATAATGGTAGACCTCTAAAAAAATCCTTAGAAACACTTTCCCATGGTCTAGAAGGTACCGGTAATGGCGTATATAAACCAAGCTTCCTATTGCTAGGCTTGCTTGTAGCACATAATGAACAACCTCTAATGAAACGTGAAACATTATCTACCATGAGAGGCCATGATCTGAAATTGTGAGAACAAAGTATTTCTCATATAGAGATTGACTGTAGGGACATTCACCGGATATTTCACCTTTCAAAGAAAGGATGAATCTGGAGGCTACCTGGCCCTTCTACAGACTCTGCCTAAAGAAATAAAATGTAATCACAGAGATCCGATCAATGAAAGTATTTGTTTTAAGTGAAAAGTATTCATTGATCCAGCTTTAATGTGTGAATAGACAAGTATACAGATTCTGCAAATGAAGTGTAGTGGTTTGAAGTTGAACTAACAAGTTTTGTTCACTGTTTAAACCTGCTTGGGAAAAGTTTGCTTATAAAAATTTATTGTTTAAAGGAGCAGAATCTGAAAATATGCAGCAAAATTATACAGTATGATAGCAAATAATTGTTTAAGCGGTTCACCCCTCTCTTGGGCTACCTCCGCTGGGTCCAAAAGCCTCTAATTAGGCTTTTTCCTCTTTGATTAAATGATCAAAATGTGAATACAACTGTATAGAAGCCTCAAATGGAAAAATACACTGCAAAAATAGATTCAGAAGGCTCAAATCAGTAGAAAATGACTAAACAACCACCTCCATTAGATAAAGGTAGTCCAAAACAGCTCTTCTTCCCTTAGGCCCTAGTGGCTCCACGACCAAAAACTCTGGTAAATTCTCTGTTAGAGCACCCTGATGGCTCTAAAAACACTTCCAACAGCTCCAGAATGATGAATTACCCCAGAATCAAAAAAAAAATCATCCAAAAAGGACTTTCCTAGCCAAAGTTAGGCTAACTGAAGTTTGCCCTTCAAAAGCTCCGCTAACTGTGGAGAACTGAAGCTAACTCCAGTTAAAAACGACAACTGCACCAAATTTGGTGGGCGCGCTCCAAAACTGGTGGACGGTTAACTGCATCATTAAATGTCACATGTTATGTGGTCACATGCACCCTCCACGTTTTATTGTTATATCATACGGTTTTAAAGACCGTTGCAAACAAACCCGCCAGATTAAACGTTCACATGGCACTGTTACAATAAATGTTTCATTATCCGCTCCGATGCAACGTTGAGTCACATGTTTTAAACCCACGTTGAATAGCCCACGTGCCCCTTAATAAACATAATCCAAACTTTATTGTTTGTGGGTTTTAAAACGTTTTATAACATTTCGAATTTTTGTTTTAATATATAGTTGGGTTTTAATGAATATGGATTTGAATTAATATAATAATAATAATAATAATAATATATGATTTTTTAAAAATCAAATAAAATATTAAAATTTTTAATATATATATAAAACATTAATTAATTTTTAATATATTAAAAATATTTCTCCACATTAAAATCATGAACCCATTCAGCATTAGAGGTCATTGGGCGATTTCAAAATGAAATATCTCCTCCATACAGTAACAGATTTCAGTGCCGTTCACGGCGTTGGGATCGTATCGCCGAGCTCTTTCCAGTCGATATGTTTCGGAGCAATTCTGAGCAACTTCATTTTTGAGTAATTTTTGCAGTGTATTCCTTATCACACCTCCCAAATGGGAAGATTTTGGACCCTCAAAAGCTTTCTGATTACTGAAACTGATGATGTGGAGACTGATTCTCCACTCTTCCACCTTTGAAAAACTAAAATCTGCCCGATTTCATCAAATTAAGCTTTTGAGAAAATGATAATCTGTCTCTGGAATCAACTGATCGACCATTGCTTAGATTGATGGAGTCATGATGCAAATGATTAAAATTTGCAGAACAACAATTGTAATTTGCAGAAAACAAACTTTTTCTACATTGATCAAACTTCCAGAAAGACTTGAAATGACTTTCACCTTGCAAACTGTTACCATGGCGAATTCTACCATTCTGAAACCAACTTTGCCCCATGCTGAATTTTGTGTCCTTCTTGCTTGCACTACTTTTCTTTGACACTTCATTCACTGCATTGGCTGACCCAAAAGGTAATTCGTGCAACATAACATCATCTTTTTTCAAAGACAAACTGTTATCAAACTACAAATCATTAGCAACATCATAAAAAGACGAATGCTCAAAATCTGGTCGTTTCAACATCAACAAAGTTAGACTTTGACTTGCATTAACCAGTCTTTTCAATTGACCTGCATGGAGTAAAGAAGATTCCAGCTTCTTCTTGTGAGCTCTCACAATGTACTCTTTACCATCTTTGAACAAGTGATACTTGGTTTCATGGTGATGAAAGATGGCCTTCCTGTCAAATAAATAAGGACTTCCCAAAACAATACCTGAGATATCAAGTGGCACCACATCAAGTTCCACTGTGTCAATAAAGTGTGCAGTTATTGCAAAGCGCAATATGCACTTCCTTGAAATTTGCAAATTGGCATCCTTTCATATCCATCCAAGTGGATAAGGCTTCGGATGTGGAATGGTCTCAAGTTTAAGCTGCTTGACCAAATATTCAGATATAAGATTCGCTTGTGACCCACTGTCAAATAGTGTGTCAATTTTGGTATGTTTTGAAATTACCCTTACATGGAAGAGCTCTATCCTCCTCTTTTCATCATGAGTAGCTTTGTGACAATTCAAAGAGCTAGAACTAGGAATTGTGTCTTGCACCACTTCTTTCCCCTCAATGTTCTTCAAAACCATGGCTATGCTTTTTGTCTCATCTCCTGAGTCTGACCCTAAGTCTTGCTCAACTGTTGCAACAGTTTTCTCCTTTTCTTTGGTCTTGTTTTTGTTCTTGTATTTTTCTGGTTTCAGTTCAGGATGAAGCTTCTAACAATGATATTCATCATGACTTGTCTTCGAACAGTTCTTGCAAAAGAACTTTCCTTTTTCCTTTCTTGAATTTGCAACTCTCTTCTTTCCTTTGTTTTTGAAATTACTATCCTCATCAAAAGCATCAAAATCATTATTTCCTCTAGCTTCTAAATGTGTAGCCTGCACACAGACTTCATCTAAGCTGGTAGGATTGAACATTAGAATAGTATGTTGTAGATAATTGTGCAAACCTCCTATGTATTTCAACAAGGTGTCTTGACTTTGTAAGTCTACTCCAAGTAGAAGTGCTCTCCTTCTAAAATCTTGGGTATAATCTTGCACATTTTGACCCTTAAGTTGCCTAAAATTTTGCCAATTCATGATTGCTTTCTGAATATGAGCAAGAGGATGAAACTGTTTCTTAATAGCTATAATAAACTCATTCCAAGTTAGAGTTATCTTACCATGCTTTTTAATTTCCTCCTTGGTTTTAGCTTCCCACCAAACCAAAGCTGCTCCATCCATTCTCAAAGAGGTTAATTGGATTTTTGTGTCATCATCATGCAAATTCTAAATTCTTAGATAGACTTCCAGCTGTCTAATCCAGTTATCCAATTTTTCTGCATTCACATCACCATTAAACATCGGCAACTCAAAATTCACATCAAGCTTTAACAAAGGATTTTTAAGGGATGTTTTTGTTTTGTGTGACTGATTAACAGAAGTAGAAGAGGATGATGTGGAGGAAGAGGATGACGATGGAGATGAAGGATCACCATTTCCTCCATTCCCTTTCTTAGACTCATCTTTTCCTTTCTTCCCTCCTGAAGAATCTCCTTCTTCTCTTTGGTTTCTAGACCCTTCTCCAGAAATCCTATCATTTCTCTCTTGGTATAGGATCCTAACCATCTCAGTCAAGTCCAAGAAAGCTTTTCTAAAGACTCTTTCTTCTTCCTTGGGATCCATTTCCTCATGTACTTCTCCCTCTCTGGATGACATGTTTGTGGTTGATTCTAAGGCTAATGAGGATGAAATGGAAGGTGGATGTAATGGAACTCTAGCCCTCCTTGGTTGAGGATTAACTTGTTCTCTAACCAATTGACCTTCCCCTCTTTGAAATTTCAGTCTAGTAAGCATCAAATTTTGCAGATTAATACAATTTACTTGCACAAATTTCACAAACTCTTAAGCAAAACCTTGAGCTCTGATACCAACCTGATCTGAAATTGTGAGAACAAAGTATTTCTCATACAGAGATTGACTGTAGGGGCATTCACCGGATATTTCACCTTTCAAAGAAAGGATGAATCCGGAGGCTACCTGGCCCTTCTACAGACTCTGCCTAAAGAAATAAAATGTAATCACAGAGATCCGATCAATGAAAGTATTTGTTTTAAGTGCAAAGTATTCATTGATCCAACTTTAATGTGTGAATAGACAAGTATACATATTCTGCAAATGAAGTATAATGGTTTGAAGATGAACTAATAAGTTTTGTTCACTGTTTAAACCTGCTTGGGAAAAGTTTGCTTATAAAAATTTACTGTTTAAAGGAGCAGAATCTGAAAATATGCAGCAAAATGATACAGTATGACAGCAAATAATTGTTTAAGCGGTTCACCCCTCTCTTGGGCTACCTCCGCTGGGTCCAAAAGCCTCTAATTAGGCTTTTTCCTCTTTGATTAAATGCTCAAAATGTGAATACAACTGTATAGAAGCCTCAAATGGAAAAATACACTGCAAAAATAGATTTAGAAGGCTCAAATCAGTAGAAAATGACTAAACAACCACCTCCATTGGATAAAGGTAGTCCAAAACAGCTCTTCTTCCCTTAGGCCCTGGTGGCTCCACGACCAAAAACACTGGTAAATTCTCTGTTAGAGTGCCCTGATGGCTCTGCAAACACTTCCAACAGCTCCAGAATGATCAATTACCCCAGAATCAAAAAACATTTCGTCCAAAAAGGACTTTCCTAGCCAAAGTTATGGCTAACTGAAGTTTGCCCTTCAAAAGCTCCGCTAATTGTGGAGAACGGAAGCTAACTCCGGTTAAAAACGACAACTGCACCAAATTTGGCGGGCGCGCTCCAAAACTGGCGGACGGTTAACTGCATCATTAAATGTCACATGTTATGCGGTCACATTCACCCTTCACATTTTATTGTTATATCATACGGTTTTAAAGACCGTTGCAAACAAACCCGCCGGATTAAACGTTCACATGGCACTTTTATAATAAATGTTTCATTATCCGCTCTGATGCAATGTTGAGTCACATGTTTTAAACCCACGTTGAATAGCCCACGTGCCCCTTAATAAACATAACCCAAACTTTATTGTTTGTGGGTTTTAAAACGTTTTATAACATTTCGAATTTTTGTTTTAATATATAGTTGGGTTTTAATGAATATGGATTTGAATTAATATAATTAATATATATATATTTTAATTAATATTTAATATATATAAAAAAATTAATATAATATATGATTTTTTAAAAATCAAATAAAATATTAAAATTTTTAATATATATAAAACATTAATTAATTTTTAATATATTAAAAATATTTCTCCACATTAAAATCATGAACCCATTCAGCATTAGAGGTCATTGGGCGATTTCAAAATGCAATATCTCCTCCATACAGTAACGGATTTCAGTGCCATTCGCGGCGTTGGGATCGTATCGTCGAGCTCTTTCCAGTCGATCTGTTTCAGAGCAATTCTGAGCAACTTCATTTTTGAGCATTTTTCTACAAGAGACTTGATCTCCTGATCAGGCCAATAACAATACCTCTGTAAATGTGCCACCGTTTTGCTTACCCCGAAATGTCCAGCAATAAGAGAAGAATGAGCTTCTATCATGATGCTTAGTCTCTCCCCTTGTGGTATACATAACTTGCCCATATGAAACAACAAATTATTATGCAAATGATAATCATTCTCCTCAACATTATTCCCTTCACTCAAGTTATCATACACATCCTAAAAATCAACATACTGTTCTATGTAGCACTCGTGTACAATAGAATCATTCTTAAGTAACGTAGTAGCACTAATAATAGGCCTTGAAAGCATATCAAAAAATTTATTGTAAATACCTTTCTTGTACCTTATTACCAAGTGAAATTGTTGTAGGAAGCCCATCCATCTGAAATGTCGTGACTGCTACAATTTACTTTGCGACTGCAAGTACTGTAAAGGCTGATGGTCGGTATGAACAACTGTTTCTTTGCCCATCAAATAGTGTTTCCAATTTTTGACACTTTGTACCAACGCATACAAATCCTTATCATATGTAAGATAATTCACAACAGCACCATTAAATGTCTCGGAATGAAATGCGAGAGGCTTACCATGTTGTAAGAGAACTGCACCCATGGCGTAATCACTAGCATCGGTCTGAATCTCGAATGGCTGTCTAAAGTACTGTAATGCAAGGACTGGAGTTGAACTTACCTTCTCTTTCAAAGCCTCAAAATATTTATTTTTCTTGCCTCCCCATTGGAAAGCACACTTCACACTTGTCACTGCATGCATAGGAGCGGCTATGGTAGAGAAGTTAGAAATAAACTTCCTCCAATACTGAGCTGCACCAAAAAAAATTTCTTACCTCTGTAATGGATTTGGGAGTAGGCCAATTCACAATGGCTTCTACCTTAGAAGGATCAATTCTCAAAGCACCTTCTCCTAATATGTGTCCCAAATAAACCAAAGAAGTCTTTCCAAATTCACACTTTGACATTTTAAGAAACAACTGATTTCTCTTCAAAATATCAGGTACTTTATTAAAATGCATGACATGCTCTTCTCTAGTCTTGCTGAAAATTAAGATGTCATCTAAGTAGAAAATAAAAAAATCATCAAGAAAAGGACGTAAGACATCATCCATTACCTGCATGAAAGTTGTAGGTGCATTGCATAAACCAAACGACATAATAAGCCACTCAAAGAGTCCCTGTTTGGTTTTAAATGTTGTCTTCCAAATGTCACTTTATGCAATTCTAACTTGATGATAACCACTACGTAAGTCTAACTTAGTGAAATATTTAGCATCTTTTAGCTGATCTAACAAATCATCTATCCTTGGGAGTGGGTAGTGATTCTTTATTGTTATCTTGTTCAATGCCATGAAGTCCACACACATTCGCCAAGTTCCATCTTTCTTTGGAATCAACACTATCGATGACCCACATGGCAAAGTGCTTGGTCTTATCAATCCTTTGTCCAACAAGTCTTTAATTTGCCTCTTGGTTTCAACATTCTCCATGATAGACATGCGGTACATGCCTATGTTAGGAAGAGGACAATCTTGATGTAAATGGATTTCATGTTGAATCTCCTTTTAGGAGGTAAACCTGTCGGTTCCTAAAAAATTTAATGATGTGGATCAACTACATCATATAAATCTGATTTAAGCTTGGAATCACAATTTTCAAATGACTCATGATTCACATCAACCTTGGGCTTAACCATAAGAAGTACAAGAATCTTACTAGAATTAACTAGCCTTTTTACCTGTCCCGCATTTACCATCGCTATATTTGCCTTCTTGCGATGTGCTCTGACAATAAACTCCTTGCCATATTTAAAGAGATGATACTTATTTTCATGGCGATGGAAGATTGCTTTCCTGTCAAATAAGTAAGGACTTCCCAAAACAATTCTTGACATATCAAGCGGTACTACATCAAGTTCAACTGTGTTAATAAAGTGTGCAGTAACCGCGAATCGGAATATGCACTTTCTTGAGACTTGTAAGTTTGCATCCTTGCATATCCACCCAAGTGGATAAGGCTTTGGATGTGGAATGGTCTCAAGTTTAAGCTGTTTGACCAAGTCTTATGATATGAGATTTGCTTGTGACCCATTGTCAAACAGTGTGTCAATTTTTGTATGTTTTGAGACTACCCTCACATGGAACAATTCAATTCTTTCTTCCTCATTTGGAGCTTGTACATGACAGTTTGAAGTACTAGTGCTTGGCTTAGTTTCAATTTCATTTCCCTTCATAATTTTCGAACCCATGGCTGCAATTTTGGTTTCGTCTCCTGAATCATCACCTAAGTCTTGTGGTGTAGTTTTAGTAGCTACAATTTTCTTCTTTCCTTTATTTTTTTTAAACCGAGTTCTTTTTTCAGGATGTAATTTCCAACAGTTTTTCTCTTCATGGCCTTCTCTTGAACAATGTTTACATATCACTTTCTCACCCTCTTGTTTGACAGATGCATTCTTTTTTCCTTTTCCCTTAAAGGTTTTATCTTTGTTTTTTCCTTTAAAAGGCTTGTTTCTACCCTCATCAAAAGTGTTTTTCCCTCTAGCCTCTAAATGCGTAGCTTATACACAAACTTCGTCTAGAATAGTAGGATTGAACATAAGGATAGTATGTCTAAGTTAGCTGTGCAACCCACCTATATATTTTAGCAAAGTATCTTGACTTTGTAAGTCTAGCCCTAATAAGAGTTCTCTTCTCCTAAACTCTTGGGTGTAGTCTTATAAATTTTGTCCCTTAAGCTGTCTGAAGTTTTGCCAGTTCATGATAGCCTTTTGTAAATGAGCTAATGGATAAAATTTCTTTTTAATTACAGTAATAAATTCAGCCCATGATAAAGTGATCTTACCATGTTTTTTAAATTTCATCCTTGGTCTTGGCTTCCCACCATACCAATGTTGCTCCATCCATTCTCAACGAGGCTAACTGTATCTTGGTGTCGTCATCATGAAGGTTTTGTGTCCTCAAGTAAAATTCCAACTGTCTTATCTAATTGTCAAGTTTCTCTGCATTGACTTCACCGTTAAACATAGGAAACTCAAATTTGACATCAAGCTTTAAAAATGGACTTTTACTAGTAGTTTTAGACTTGTGGATTGATTCACCGAAGTTGAGGATGACGATGTAGAGGAAGAGGATGAAGATGGGGATGGTGGATCACCATTTCCTCCGTGTCCTTTCTTTGACTTGTCATCACTTTTCTTTCCTCCTGAAGAACTCTCTCCTTCTTTCTGGTTTTAGACCCTTCTCCAACAAGCCTATCATTCCTTTCTTGTTAGAGTATCCTCACCATCTCAGTTATGTCCAAGAAAGCTTTCCAGAATACCTGTTTTTCTTCCTTGGGATCCATATCTTCAGGAGATTCTCCCTCTCTTGAAGACATGCTTGAAGCTGCTTCTATGGCTCTTGGAGGTGGCTCTTTGACCCTTCTTGGTTGTGGATTACTTTGTACACTAACCAAATGTCCTTCACCTCTCTTGAGTTTAATATTAGTAAGCATCAAAACTTGTAAACAATCAACTATATATTTGCACAAAACAAATGTTGAGTAAAAATCTAGCTCCTAAGGCTCAAATCCTTAGCTCCGATACCAGCTGATCTAAAAATGAAACTATTTGTATCTGTTGTTCAAAGTATTAATTTCCATTTAATTAAGTGTGCAAAGTGTTTGTCATGTCTTGCAAGTTAAACAAAGTGTTTTTGGTAATTGTTTTTGAGTTTAAGTGTGAGGGAATGTTAATTAAAATTATTGTTTAACATCTTGAATATGAAATACACAACAGAATAACTTCACCAAAACAACATAGCAACATGATGAGGTAGTTCACCCCTCCTGGGCTACATCTTTCGGGTCTAAGGCTCCCAATGGGCATGTCCTTGCTATATTATGATGCCCAAATTGGTTTTACAGTGAGAAAGAAGCCTAAACAGGCTGAAAAAGCTATGAGAATGAATTCAGAAGACATAAATAAGCTAAGTATGGCTTTTATTTCACCTCAAACAGTGAAGTGTAGCCCAATGCAGGTCCATTTCCCTCATGGCCCTAATGGCTCTCCAAGCTTCCGTGAAGAAAAAATGGCTAAAAAACACCTATGTTAGCTCTGCAACCTATCTCAATGGCTCCAGAATGCTCAAAATACCAAAAATTTACTAAAGTTTTGTCTAATTTGGTCGAATATGGTGAAATTTATGATCCAAACAATATTTTGCCTAGTGGCACTAGAAATCCTCCACTAAATTTGGCTAACTCCAGTTAGCTCCACCACAAAAGGCGGAATCTTTGAATTATCGGAACCGTGCGCTAAATAAGGCAGAAACATTTAGTTTAACTGTCAGATTAACTCGTGTTCACATGCAAATTTCCCGGACGGTTAGTCTAACTAGCGGAATAGGCTGAAGCCGCGCCCTTGGACACTGCCTGCAGGTCATATGGTTGGGGGCTAGCACCTGAGTGCTTAACCCAAATTTTTCCACTGGTGAATTGGCTTAAACCACGGTCATAGTACGTAGAAATATTGTATTCTGTCTTAAGCCCTGCTCCGCCCAACCTCCATTCAGCACAACACGCCGACGACCCGACTACTGACCCTTTTGCGTGCAGGTCAGGTCGACCTCCACCCAACTGACCCTTTCGCATTCACTGGTGTACGCTTGTTGAACTTGTTTATGTTCAGGGTGACCCATGAACGTTCGGGTCGGGTCGTGCCCGACTGACCCGAATGCGTTCAGCTTGGGTCGAGTCTGCCCACCAATACCAATTTTTAAACAGACTTGAACTTTTGGCTTGGGACAATGTGATAGCCTCCGGGCAAGCCACGTGGCACCCTCTGATAGGCCACCATAACACCATATAAAAATGAAATTTTTTGCCATAAAATTTTTCTGAAGATGACAAAATTTTTTAGTTCAAAGGTC
Organism: Pinus albicaulis; assembly: GCA_034641835.2. Classification (NCBI taxonomy): domain Eukaryota; kingdom Viridiplantae; phylum Streptophyta; class Pinopsida; order Pinales; family Pinaceae; genus Pinus; species Pinus albicaulis. The sequence continues at coordinate 1,543,903,415 of CM076582.1, read as the reverse complement.
ATGTTTTGAAGGTTATTGGGCGTTTTAAAACTTCAATATCTTCCTCATACGACATCGGATTTGGGTCCCGTTCATGGTGCCAGAATCGCAACGACGAGGCCTATCCAGTTGTCAGTTTGCAACCAATTCTGAGCAGTTTCAATTTTGAACATTTTTTTTCCTCTTGGACATGATCACTTGATCAAAATATTTCCTGCATTTTTGTAGGGAAAATGAGATAAATAAACAATTTACAACAAGGTATACACCTCAGCAAAATGGTGTTGCTGAAAGGAAAAATAGAACCATCATGGACATGGTAAGAAGTATGCTGAAGACAAAACATTTGCCAAATGACTATTGGGCTAAAGCTGTACATTATGTAGCATATGTTTTGAATAGATTCCCAACAAAGAGTGTTATGAACAGAGTTCCGGAAGAAGCATGGAGTGGGATAAAACAATTTGTCACCCACATGAGAGTATTCAGTTGTGTGGCTTATGCACACATTCCGGATCAGCTGAGAAATAAGTTGGACAAAAAGGGGGAGAAGTGTAGATTTGTTGGATACAGTGATGAATCAAAGGCATACAGACTGTATAACCCATCCACCAAGAAGTTTATTATAAGAAGAGATGTGCAGTTCATTGAAGAAGAAGCTTGGATGGAAGCATTGAAAAAATAATGAATGTGAAGACTTGTATTTCTCAAGAAGAAGATGAGGAAGAAATGGCTGAAAGAAATCCCTCATTGACAGCACCTCCTCCACCAACACAAGGACAACAAGGGACACCACAAGTTGGTATGAGAACACCCTTGAAAAGCGATGAAAGTTCTTCTCAAAGCACAACACAAGGAGCAGATTTGAGTGCTTCCACAAGCAAAAGTTCAGCAAGTGAATGAAGAACAAGATTCAAAAGTTTGAATGAAATCTATGAGCAAGAGGCAAACAATGAAGGTGTAAATTCTTTATTTGCTTTGTATTGTAATGTAGAATATCTTATTCATTTTGAAGAAGCAGTAAAAGATAAGAAATGGATACATGCTATGGATGAATAAATAAATGCAATAACAAAAAACAACACATGGGAATTAGGTGATCCTCCTAAATGCAAGGAAGTGATTGGAGTAAAATGGGTCTACAAAACCAAAAGCAATGTTGAAGGAAACATTGAAAGGCACAAGGCCAGACTTGTTGTTAAATGCTACAAGCAACAACAAGGAAGAGATTATGAAGAAACATTTACACCGGTTGCAAGAATTGAAACAGTAAGAGCAGTGTTGTTTATTGCAGCACAACACAAGTGGAAAGTTTATCAAATGGATGTGAAATCAGCATTCCTAAATGAAGTATTGATGGAAAAGGTTTATGTTGAACAACCTCTGGGATATGAGAAAGAAGGCCAAGAGCACAAGGTATGCAAATTGAAGAAGGCTCTTTATGGGTTGAAACAAGCACCAAGAGCATGGTACAGTAGGATAGATTCCTATCTACTAGACAATGGCTTTGAGAAATGTGAAGGAGAACCCACATTGTACATCAAGGAAAAATATGGTAAGATATTCATCGTTGTTTTATATGTTGATGATGTGATCTTCACAGGTAATGATGCTTACCTTATTGAAAATTTTAAAACAGTCATGAAAGAAGAATTCGAAATGACTGATATGGGATTGTTGAAATGCTTCTTAGGAATAGAAGTAGAGAAAAATGAAAATAAAATTTTTATTTCCCAAGAAAAATATGTGAAGGAAGTTTTGGAAATATTTAACATGCAGGATTGCAAGGCAACAATTACTCCTACAATGATAGGATTGAAGTTGAGCAAAGAAGACAACAACAAGGATTTTGATCCAAGTTTGTACAAGAGCATAGTTGGCAACCTTATGTATTTGACTGCAACTAGGCCGGATATTATGCATGTTGTAAGTTCAATTTCTAGATTTATGGAGAGGCCAAAGGAGACACATTGGTAAGCAACAAAGATAATTCTAAGGTATGTGAAAGGAACAAAGGGGTATGGTATTTGATACACATTTTGAGTTAATTGGATATGCTGACAGTGATTGGGCTGGAGGTATAGATGACAAAAAAGTACCTTTGGTTATGTTTTTCATTTGGGATTGGGAGCAACACTGTTATCGATGAAATAGGTAACCGCACTGTTACCTACTTTTTTTTTGTAGCATAAAAAACATCCGATTTTGAAAAGTGGTGATGTAGAATCACCCCTTTTTTTGTGCACATTTTTGACACTCTAATATTTTTATTTATGAAGTATGAATATTTGTTTTAAAATGTTAGTGATTTTCATGTTAATTTTGAAACGTATTGATGCAGCATCAACTTTTTTTTTTTAGAGCGGTGATTTTCATGCTAATTTTGAAACTTATTGATGCAGCATCAACCTTTTTTTTTAGAGTGGTGATTCTCATGTTGGTAATAAAACACAAAACTTAGATAAAAAAATATTTATAAAATCAATAAAAATGTAAAAAAAACAAAATTAACTTGTAAAAATAGAAAAATTTAAACAAATATATATATATATATATATATATATATATATATATATATATATATTAAAAAATTATATTAAAAGAAATGACAAAATTTGAAAAAAAAAAAAAAAAACACATAATTTAAAGAAAAAAAAACAAAAATTAACAAAAATAAATAAAAAAATAAAAATATCAAAAACATTTTTTTCTAAGTTATTAAAAAAAACCATATAATTAAAAAAAAAAAATTTAAATAGAAAATTTAAAAATAATTAAAATTTAGATAAAAAAAATTAAATACAAAAAAGAAAAAATTAAATTTAAAAATTAAAATTAAAAATAATAATAATAATAAGAAAAATAAAAATAAATAAAAATAAAAAATAAAATTTATCATTAAAAAACAAAAAAATGAAAAAAACCACGTGCAAATAATTAAAAAAAAAAAATATCTATAAATTTACTGTTTTTATTTTATTTTTAAATGAAGCAATTTTTAAATTTTTAAAATGAAAAACTAAATAAACTAAAAGATTATATATATATATATATATATATATATATATATATATATATATATATATAAAATAATAAATAAATTTTAAATTTTAAAAAATAATTAATCTAAACTATTAAATTTAAAAACAAAATTTAAAATAAAAAATAAAAATAAAAACAAATTAAATTTAAAATAAAAAAATTTGAATTAAAAAAATAATAATAATAATAAATAAAACAAAAAAGAAAACAAATCAAATTAAAAAATATATATTAAAAACTATATATATATATATATATATATATATATATATATATATATATATATTAAAAATTAAAAAAAAAGAATTAAAAAAAAAGAAAAAAAGAATTTTTTGATTGTGGTGGCACCGCCAATCAGCCTTTCGCCGTGGGAGGCCTATTCCTGGAATTGGCCTCCGCTGCCACCTGGGCGGGAGGTCGATTGGCGGCGCCACCACGATCAAAAAAATCTTTTTTTTTTTTTTAACTTTTATTATTTTTTTTATTTTTTATTTTTTAATTTTTTTTAAATTCAAATATTTTTTTTTTTTTTTTTATTTTTTTTTTTATATTTGAAATTTAATTTGTTTTAAAAAAAAAAAAATCCTAAATTTTGTTAATAATTTTTATTTTTTTTATTTTTTTTTTTAATTTTATGTTTAGTTTTTTCTTTTAATTTTTTAAATTTTAATAATTTTTGTATTTTTTTTTAAAATTTATTTGAATTTAATATATATATATATATATATATATATATTAAATTAAATTAAATTTTATATTTTTTTTATTTCAATTAAAATTGTGTATTTAAAATTAGATGATTTTTTTTTAATTAAATTTAATATTTTCAAATTAATTTGGTTTTTATTTTATTTTTTATTTAATATATTTTTTTCAATTTTTCATTTTTAATTGATTTTTAAAGTTTTTTAACTTTTTATTTTAACAATTTTTTTTTCAATTTTTTTTTTAATTCATTTATTTATTAAAATTCAATATATTTTTTTTTTAAATTTAATTTGTTATTTTAATTTTAACAATTTTTTTTTAAAATTTAACAAAATATATATATATATATATATATATATATATATATATATATATAATTTAAGTTCATATATATATTTTTTATTTTTAATAATTTAAATTTAATTTATTTTTTTAATATATATTTTTTAAATTTAATATTTTTATTGTATTTTATTTTTATTTTTTATTTTTAATTAATTTTTCATTTTTTAACTTTTAATTTAAATAATGTTTTTATTTTTTATTTTAAAGTTTTAAATTTATTAAAATTTAATATATATCTTTAATTTTTTATTTTTTTAAATAAACATTTTTTTTTTTAAATTTAATTTCTATATTTTATTTTTTATAATTTCTTTTATTTTTTAATTTTTTTCTTTTAAATTTAATATTTTTATTTTGTTTTTATTTTTATTTTTTTATTTCTATATATTTTGAAATCTTAATCTTTAATTTTTATTTTTATTTTTAATTTTATTCTTAAATTTTAGGTTTTTTTTAATGTTTGAATTAAAAATTTTATTTTGTTTATTTTTTTATTCCTATATATTTTAAAATTTTAAGCTTTAAAATGTTTTTATTTTTTAGATTTATTTTTTTCTTTATTTTTAGGTTTTTTTAATGTTTGAATTTTAAAAATTAAAAAATGTTATTTCTATTTTTTAAAATGTCAAAAATATGACAATTTTTTTTTTTTTTGTTATTCCAGCATCAACTGGTTTTGTTTTGAGGGTGTTTTTCAATTCTTTTTTCAAGAAACAATTTTGTTTTTAGCATAATTTTATAAAATGTTGAAATTTGACCTTAAAAAAAAACCAAATGCGTTCTGAAATACACTTTTTTTGTTTTTAGAGTGTTTTTTCATTTTTTTTTAGTCTTTTTGAGCTAGAGTTCTCGTTTTGAGGTCAGGTTACTTTATTCATTGGTAACAGTGTTGAGCCATTTTATGGGCTTTCAAGAAACAACCTATTGTGGCTTTATCTACAGTAGAGTTGGAGTATGTTGCAGCTACAGTAGCAGCGTGTCAAGCAATATGGATGAAAAGAATGCTAAGAGATTTGTGCCATGAATAGGTAAAAGGCACAACAATTTATTGTGATAATAGCTCAGCAATAGCATTATCAAAGAACTCAGTATTTCACAAAAGGACAAAGCACATAGATGCTAAATATCATTTCATCAAAAAATTGGTGAAAAATGGAGAAAATTTTTTGCAACACTACAAAACAGAAGAACAGACATTTTGACAAAACTTTTGGGGCAAAAATATTTAATTTTCTCATAAAATGTCTGAGAATGCATGACAGCAGCAGTTGTGATTAAGGGAAAGTGTTGGAAATATAATCCCAACTGCTACGTTGTTCCAACAGCGGCAACAACAAACAATCTTTTAATTTTCTGAGAATTAATTTTTCGTGCAAGAAAGGACAACGAGCAAGCTCAACCATCTTTGCGCCTTGAACCATCGTTTCAATTTCTAGTTTTTCCGTTCAGCACAATCGCAAATTTTTTCACTATCCGTAGCTTTCCATTTCTGTTTAGCCGTGGTGCATCCCATACAACACGACCATGAATTTTCTGAATCAACTGCAACCCCTGTACCTCTCTCGTAGTTTTGTTGACCAACCACAATGTTATCGCCCGACCAGAACGCCAGGTTTCATGGCCCCCGCAAAATCCACAACATACTTCGCTCAACCAATAGAATCCTTATCACAAGTTTTGGTGCTTACGTCAAACTTCGCCCAAACTCATGCGATAAACTCTGGCCCACCTCGCCATGTCATTGTCTGCTCAACCAATGAAAATGCATCGCAACGAATTGACCCTGACTTAGCTGGCTCTTTGTTCGATGCAATAAAACATTGTGACCAAACTCCCGTTCACTTTTAACACCGATTTGTGGTGATGTCATGGTTCACATTTTTCCATGCCATAAACTCATCGCATCACTCCAACATATGGTTTGTAATATTTGTTTTGTTTGGTAAAAGTCCATGGAAAAGTATGTTAACATAGCTTATTTCAATAATGTTTTATATTGTTTTTTAAAACCATAGGATTTAAATTTTAGTGATTTTTTTTAATGTTTTAAGTTTGGGGCTACAAATATATATTATGTGCGTTGCACAATATAAAAAAAATGAGGATAACAGTGCAGAACCATATGTATATGAGAACACCAGTTCAATGTAATGATAGAGTTCAAAAATTAATAGAACAAAATTTTTTGCTTTCACTGCACTGAATTATTTTTTTGTGTATCCATTTTGCTCTGTCTAAGAATAAAATTATAAATCTGTGTGTTAAGAGAAGGGAACTTTTTTATCTTTCCATGTGTTATGAATTAGCAGAAATTCCAAAAAACTTATATGTTAAGGATTAGGGGACCTATAAAAATTATTTGAATGATATGGCAAAGTCACATTAAGATTTGGTGTATAACAGACTGCCATTCAGGCACCACCTGTGTGTAATTTGGACATGTAATAGAACTCGTTGGGTATTGGATCCAATTTTTCAAACCTCTCTCCGGCCACGCCGCCTTCTTTCGAATGTAAGGTTCGGGGTACTCATACCTGTTGACGCTTCCGTATTTGACTCACATCCATTCCACTCTAATTCACTCAACAGATATCACTCTAATTGACTAGATAGATTTCGGTCAACAGATATCACTCTAATTCACTGGACAAATGTCGATAAAAAAATATCGCTCTAATTCACTGGACAGATGCCAGCGGCCTAAGAAAAATGTGTACAAAAATTCATAGTGAATAGATTCAACAGAAATGGCTATCGACATAAAAATAAATATAATAAATAGTGAATGTTAAAAAGTTGTACATTGATGTAGAGGATAGCCATTCAAAAATTGTAATTTAATGATTATTTATCTATCACCCAAATACATTAAGATGATTGGATGTATGATTTGACCAAAACAAATTAGTTATAAAGAGTCTTTCAAAAACTATTAAAACAAAATTTTAAAATGTAACACTATATTTATTTACTTCCTATAAACATTTCCCTATTGATTTTAGGCAGATAACATGTAAGGACTAACGTTAAAAGTTTAAATGCATTTAGTATGGGGCACTCAAAAGAATCATCTCCAAATAATGTGAGTGATGGAAAGGAAGAGGAGGTAAAAAACAAAATTCACACAAAATAAAAATTTGTTCATAAATATTTTTCACATTAGAGATATGGAGTCGTGGCTTTTTTTTGGCTTTTCATCCATTAAGCATCACACCTACTAAATATGGAATCACGAAATTTTTAACTACACTTGACTTTTATCGAGCTAACTATGGTTCTTTTTGGCTTTTCACCCATTAAGCATCACACCTATTAAATATGGAATCATGAAAATTTTAACTACAATTGACTTTTATCGAGCTAACTATGGTTCCTTTTGGCTTTTCACCCATTAAGCATCACACCTACTAAATATGGAATCATGAAATTTTTAACTACACTTGACTTTTATCGAGCTAACTATTTCAGGAAAACACACACTTGGCTTAGAGTCAAATTGTTTTTTTTTTAACTTAACTAATTTGTCATGCATTGCATGCATACATGAGTAATTTACTATTTCTAACACTCCCCCTTAATTATGACTATATGACTCAACCTTAACTTAATTATGAGTCAACGTAATTTAAACATGTTCGTTAGTCACTTGGCTTCTAGACACAAGTGGGATTTTCTCACCAAATAACAACATATCAATGTGTTTTCTGCATTGCATCATGTGCAACCACTAGCCATCACTTAATTTTTTTTCATCAAAGTTAACATTAACAATTTCAATTGTTGTATCCATCAAACCACTTCTTGCTCCATTAGGATCTTTATCTATGCCTAACTCAATTGTTGCTAGTTCACCCACTACTTCATGAATAGTGCCAAATTTTGCTTCATAACTTGCTGCTATATGGCAACTTCAACCTTCAATTCTTCATGAAACATAATACTTACAATATTGCCATGATTCGTCCATGTTTCAAAAAATATACCACAAATATCATTAATATAATGTTTATCTGCTATATGGTGAGATATTCGATCATGCAGTAGCTTTATCTATGATGGAATAAGTTAAAGCGTTATAACGTCTGTGCAGTAGTGCCTTGTGCATTATAACTTGTGTAGGCATTGGATTGAGTGCGTCACTCGGGTGCCTCTCAAATAAAATTTCTTCTTTTCATGCAAATAAATCTTTCTCACATTACATCTATCGAACTGCGGCTCGTCTGCCATCTTACCTCTTGGCTTTTCACCCATTGCAATGACTCAAAGTGGCTTTTCACCCATTGCACTGACTCAACCAGAAATATATAACCACCACACTTACTAAATATGGAATGATGTTATCTCTAACTAGAATTGACTTTTCTCCTCTAACAATTGAATGCAAACTCACATTCTCAGCTTGTTTTTCTTAACTCAGCCTTTCATATATTACATACATATGGGAGTAACACTGAGTTAAAAGAAAAGGAGAAAAACTACAAAAACCATCTACACATGATGAACATTGAGAGAGGCCTTCCCAATCTGCTTGCATGGAACGTCTCAAATGATGATGGGCAAACCGAACTTACACATGATGAACATTAAGAGAGGCCTTCCCATTCTGCTTTCATGGAACGTTTAAAATGATGATGGGAAAACAGAACTTGCAAAATGGAACTAGAGAATGGAATGAAAGCGAAATGAAAGATAAATAAATATCATCTACCCATGATGAGCATTACTAGGGGCTTTCCAAATTGCAAAATTTGATGGGAAAATTGAACTTGAAATATAAAATGATATAATAAAATAAAGAAAAAATGAAATCAAAGGAAAATCGAATGCACATAATTTTATTCTTATAGCTAGATTTTAATTTTAAACCCAACAAGTAGACCTTCAACCTAGACCTGCCGAGTGGCATGAGCACTAGAGTTTGCATAACAGTCTGTTGGTCCCCGCATGGCCAGAACCTGCTGATTAAGAGCCAAGATGTAATCTGTGACCTTGTAAGATTTTGAAATACAAAGATCTAGATCTGCAAAACAATAAACAAGCTTGCAAGAGAAGGAAGGAAGCGAGCAAGAATTGAGAAAAGAATGAAATTGATTCTTCAATATTAGTTTTTGGAATAAATACATAAAAGCAACTAAGTTAAGCTTAGTTGTACATGCAATAACTAAAGCTAACTGAAGCTAAGTGTGCTTTATCTTATGTTAATGTGTACATGTGCCACATGCAAGCAGTAAGTTAACTTAACTAAGCAAGTGCACATCACATGCAAGTAGTAAGTTAACTAGAGCTAATCTAGGTGCATGTACACCAACACAGCTAGTATAAGTGCATGTACACCAACACCCCCCCTTAAGCATAACTTAGGTGAGTGTGATGCAAAATGAATGAGTCCCGGCAACATGGCCATTTTAGGTACCCATATACAATACATAAAAAAAAAAAAGAGGAAAGAGGGTGGGAAGAAAACCCCCCCTCAAAATATAATGCAAAGGTAGAAAAAAGATTTTGAGATACCATGTAATATTTTGAGATACAAAGATCTAGATCTACAAAACAATAAACAAGCTTGCAAGAGAAGGAAGGAAGCGAGCAAGAATTGAGAAACGAATGAAATTGATTCTTCAATATTAGTTTTTGGAATAAATACATAAAAGCAACTAAGTTAAGCTTAGTTGTACATGCAATAACTAAAGCTAAATGAAGCTAAGTGTGCTTTATCTTATGTTAATGTGTACATGTGCCACATGCAAGCAGTAAGTTAACTTAACTAAGCAAGTGCACATCACATGCAAGCAGTAAGTTAACTAGAGCTAACAAGTGCCTTATATCGACTAACTTGGCCATTTGATGCTTTCTTGGTTCGGTAAACCCACTTGCATCTCACAAGTTTGCGATTGGAATGTAGCGGAACCAAATCCCAAGTCTGGTTCTCAATGAGAGAGTTATATTCCTCATCCATGGCGGCTTCCCATTCAGGATGCCCATTTTCTTCTGCATAAGTTTGTGGATCAGATCCATGCATCATATAAGCATGCATGGGCATGGATGGCTCCATAGCTAAGAGTGCTTGCGAATATTCCTCAAACAGAGGGATAGAGGTAGGATCATCAAGGATATCACTCATGTTGCGCCATTTTTGTGTTGAAGGTGGTCGAGAATCTTCTGAACTACATGCAGAAGTATGATCTCGATGTTCAACAACTGGTGGTCTAACGGGGATCACAGGAAAAGACTCATCTTCATCAGACTGCTGATCTGAAGTTTCATCTGCATACTCATCAATGAGTGGTGATGGAAACTTGGTAACAAGTTCATCTGCTGGTGCATGCAAAATATCTTCGTCAAACTTTACACTCCTTTCAATAAAGAGCTCTTCAGTGTGGATATCAAGCAATCTGTACCCTTTGACTTCATCAGAATATCCAACAAACATGCATGCTTTTCTTTGAGGCTCCAAAGCCTTTCTCTTCTCTGGAGGAATGCGGGCCCATGCTCGAGATCCAAAAATGCGAAAATGACTAACTTCAGGTTGCATGCCAGTCCAAGCCTCAAAAGGTGTTTTTCCAGTAACAGATTTATGAGGAGATTTGTTCTGGATGTATGAGGCACAATTGATAGCTTCAGCCCACAATTTCGACGGAAGAGATCTTGCATGCAACATGCAATTAGCCATCTCTTTCAAAGATCGATTTTTCCTTTCAGCCACGCCATTTTGCTATGGAGTGTAAGGAATCGTATGCTGCAACTGTATGCCTGCTTCATTACAAAGATTCTTGATATCTTTGTTGACATATTCCGTCCCATTATCTGTGCGGAGTATCTTGATGCGTTTTCCAGACTGGTTTTCCGCATGCGCTTTGAAAATCTTTAGATGTTGAAAAACTTCAGACTTGAGTTTTAAGAAGTAAACCCAAGTGAATCTCGTGTAATCATCTATAAATGACAACACATATCTTGCTTTGCTCATTGCAAGCACCGGAAATGGACCCATGATATCACTGTGTACAAGTTCCAAAGGTGAAGAGGCTCTCCATGCATGCCCCTTCTCGAATTTGTCTTGTGGATGCTTTCCAAGAGCACATCCATTACAAACACCATCTGAAAATTCAATGGTCGGCAATCCTTTGACCATCCCTTGCTTACTAAGCTGTTGCATATATCTGAAATTCAAGTGCCCAAATCTCTCGTGCCAAATCCTACTTTCTTCATTTGTATGCGTAAGTAGCAAAATAGAAGCTGATTGAGGAACAAAATCAGAAAATGTATACATACGAGATTGATCATTTACCTTGCCGGATGCAATCTTCAAGTTGGTTTGCATGTCATAAATGCTCACGGAATCTGGGGTAAATTCCACTTTCCTTCCGCTGCCTGTGTGTGTCATCCGATACACTGAGAGAAGATCCACAGAAAGCCTTGGAATATGCAAGACATTTTCAAAACTTCCATCTTCGAATTGCACTCTTCCTTGTCCAGTTGTTGCAAATGCAGAATTATCCCCCATGAGAATGGGAGGACCTGAGTATGCATGTAGAGAAGAAAATGATTCCTTTGAAGAAGACATATGATGTGAAGCTCCTGAATTGATGATCCATTCTTGCGGTGCAGAATGAAGAGCAATCAAAGCATGCCCATTACCTCTTGGATCTGGTGTTTTTTCTCCAGACTTCTTCTTGGTATTCTCAGGAATGTGGTCTCCAAGATTATGTTTTTGGAGTGTCTGTGCCATAAGATCTATAGTATTCTTCATGCATGCAGATTCAGGATGAAAACCATGGTGGCAATAATTGCACATTGATTGCCCTTTCGTTCCTTTCCTTTCCTTTGAGCCAGATGATCCATCAGGGGGTTTGGGATGTCCTCCCTTTCTTGGATCAGGATCCTTCTTCCCTTTTCCTTTCTGATGGTCTTTGGAATTTTCCTTTCCTTTTGCATGCACAATAAGTGCATGCGCTTTGGAATTTTTAAGTGTGCCCATTTTGATGAGCTTATCTTGCTCATGCATCAAAGATTGAATAAAAGAATCCAGTGAGGGCATCTTCCAAGCTGCACCAGTTGCAGATCTGACTGTGTGGAATGTAGAGACGAATACTGCATACTCTGGACCAAGTTTTGATAAAATGGAAAGAATCAACTCATTTTCTTGCTTGGATTTGTCGATCCCGCATCCTTTCAGTTGAACCAACAAGGCTTTATACCTTGTGAAAAAATCTTGAATGTTCTCAAAATTTCTCGGATCTAATGAGTTTAACTCATTTTCGAGAATGTGACCTTGCATTTCATCCTGTTTTCCAAACAATCCTTCCAAAATTTTCCATACTTCATTTGGAGTTGAACATGATTCAACATGAAATAGCAATTCCGGAGAGATAGATAAACATAGGATGCCAAAGGCCTCGTCCATGCGATTGAAATATCTTGTTTTCTCCATTGCCGATGTTGGTTCAACTTCCGTTTCCATGGTTATTCTAAATAAGCCTCTACTTCTGAGATGAAATTGAATCTTTGGCTTCCATTCGAAATAATTATATGGAGTAAGAATTGCCGATTGTGGAAACTCCAATTTAGACTCCATTCTTTGTTGTTGCTTCAATCTTCTGAACCTGCAAATAAAATTGTTTGTGCACTGATTACAAATCCCTGTGCTCCGATACCATGTAAGATTTTGAGATACAAAGATCTAGATCTGCAAAACAATAAACAAGCTTGCAAGAGAAGGAAGGAAGCGAGCAAGAATTGAGAAAAGAATGAAATTGATTCTTCAATATTAGTTTTTGGAATAAAGACATAAAAGCAACTAAGTTAAGCTTAGTTGTACATGCAATAACTAAAGCTAACTGAAGCTAAGTGTGCTTTATCTTATGTTAATGTGTACATGTGCCACATGCAAGCAGTAAATTAACTTAACTAAGCAAGTGCACATCACATGCAAGCAGTAAGTTAACTAGAGCTAATCTAGGTGCATGTACACCAACACAGCTAGTCTAAGTGCATGTACACCAACAGACCTCCTTTACGAAGGAGGGAGAGTCTATATATATCAACATCGTCATCCTTTATCAAATTGTTAATATCAAAATCATTCTTTGACAAAAAAAAAATTATGTTATTTTTTTTAATGTCTTATATTTATCTAATTTCAAAAGAATCTCAAAATCAGTAATTCAGTTAAGTTTCAGAATGCTACACATTCTGAAAATTGAAAATTGAATGCATAGGGTGAGGTGTGTTGAAACAACTCAAACGATCATCTTAACATCTGGCTAGGCCACACATACAATATGGATAGATGGAAAATTGGATCGATACGGTTTCCCAACTCCTTATTTCATCTTTATGATTGAGGAAACATAACAATTTTATCTGTGCCTTAAATCCAGCCTATCCAGTTTATAACTTTTTAATTAAATAACAGAAATTCTAAAAGGCCTAGTAAATAAGCGAATTTACCAAGGAGTAATAGTAAAAATAAAATGTTTAAAGTATAATTATTATATGTTTTTGGAATTTTAAAGTTTTGATCAGATTTTTATATTTTTGTTATTTAAAATGAGTTTTTGATTATATATATAGATTTAATATGTTTTGATTGTTGGAGGTTTTTCATTTGTTTTAAATATAAATTTAATATTCTGAAAAAAAAATTATGAACATTTTCAAAATTGAAAGTTCATAACTCAAATTTGTAATTTCAATAAATTCATATCAAAATTTACGCAAATTCCACAAAAAGTATACTTTTTTTTTTTCAATAATAAAAAATTACACTCTTATATAAAGTCCCAAAAATAATTTAATTAGCTTAAATCTCCTCTACCCCCTTAAGATTAGGTCTTACTAGTTTGAAGTTAAACCTCACTAATTTAACTCATTAGTAGATTTTTTGAGTTAATCTTAATCTACCTAAATTTTCATGCTTATTAATAATTATATGTAAAAAAATATAAAATAATTAAACTCTCCCTCACACTAAAAACATAATTGCTAACTCAACGTAATAATAAACTGCACCTTGACATTAAAATAGATTTGCATCACAGCAATGGAAGAAAATGGTATCTCTTAACATCTATCTATCAAAGTACAAACCTTTAAAAATAAAGAACATTAATGAAAGCCCGTGAACACTAAAAACATTAATGAATGCACGGTGTTCACTCATATACATAAAAGGCAAACATTGATGTAAATGTGCGTGTGTATTAATGTAAAACTATTTTAGCACATATTATGCTTACAGTTTCGAAAAGGGTCTCATGAGAACACTGAGAGTTGAGCGTATGATGGTAAATTTGGCAAATTTTTGAAAATGGGAATAAAGTTAAATACTTTATCTTATTTAAGCATGGTTTATATTTAGTGTTTGGTTGAATTTAATGATATTTTTGGTCAAATCATTTTTTGGTTTTAAAATGAGTTTCTGATTGTGAAAACTTGATAACTGAATAGTGTGATTTCAATAAATCCTAATAAAATTAGAATTCAAAATATGCAGATATTATTTATACTTATTATATTTTCAAAATATTTTAAAATCTTAAGATTACAGCTTTTAGCGTTCATTAGCAGATTAAGAATACAGCTTTCATGTTCGATCTATCAATAACAGCAGTAGGATAAGACGGATTTGGAAAGTTACATTATTCTATTCTTACAACTTCGACAACTCTATAAAATATTTAGATGAAAATCCAAGTAAATAGAAAATACCGCAAGGTTCTACAGCCTAGTGGTTGGTCATGTGTCACTGTTATTGTTGTGTGTCGAGGTTGAATCTTTATCCCAGAAGAAGACAAGATTACTATTGGCTTCTAGGGCCAAGCTCTGTAAAGAGAATGGAAGTGGAGGAAGAGGGGGGACATCAAGAATGCCTTCCAATATCTGCAGCACTTCACTCATCGATGGCCTCGCGTCTTTGGCGTCTTGGATGCACCATCCTCCCACGATGGCAGCCCTCTTCACCTGTTCCGGGTCTGCATCGTTCATCAATTTATTATCGAGCACACCCATGGCGTTTCCTCTGTTGATCTCAGTTGCAGCCCACGCGGAAAAGCAGAGCTAGTTGGATTCGTAGTCCTCATCCATGTTTCTTCGCCCTGCAATTATTTCTAACAATGTCATGCCAAAGCTGTAGACGTCAGCCTTGGTGGTGATGGGAAAACCGGAGAGCCACTCTGGCCCCAAGTATCCTCTCGTTCCTCTCAGATTCGTCAGAGCACGACTACACTCTCTCCCTAGCAATTTCGCGAGCCCGAAGTCTGCTACCTTGGGGCAGAAATTGGAATCCAAGAGAATGTGTTCCGGCTTGATGTCGCAATGGATGATGCATTCCCTGCACTTCTCGTGCAGGTAAACGATTCCACGGGTGGTCCCAGCGATGCCGAAGCGCGTCTTCTAGTCGAGCACGTTGCCCTCAATGTCATCATCGCTCTGGGTTTTGTTGAACAAGACGGAGCTGAGGGATCCATTGGGCATGTATTCATACACCAAAATTATACTAGAGCCCTGGGTGCAAAATCCCCGCAACCGAACCAAATTAACATGTTGTATGTTTCCACAGGTTCTCACCTCCATCCAGAACTACTTCTCTCCTTGGCTCACACCCTCCAGTTTCTTAACAGCCACCACAGAGCTGTCTGTTAGAGTCCCTTTGAAGATGGAACCAAAACCCCCACCTCCCAGCCGCTCAGAAAAGTTCTTCATTGCACTTTGCAGCTCTCTGTAAGTGAATACAATCAACGTTCCGGGCTCGTATTCTGGTGCAGTGAACAACGAGCGTTTGCAACACCAGAGAAAGAGTATGACAAAAGCCAGAATTGCAAGCAGCGTACCCAAGAGACCACCCACTAAGCCGACAAGATATGCTGCCCTCTTTTTGGAATTATAAGACGGCACATCAGAGGCATCTAACCGAAGGAACAGAGAAGTCCCATTGGGGAAATCGTAGAGGTTTAGCAATTCACCGAACCACATTACACAACTCTTTAACTGCGAAGTTGTGTTAATTAGAGCATAGGCATACGCAGTGCACGAACAATTGCCGAGACAGGCCTCCTTGCACTCATGTTGTTGCCCACTGTACACAATTCTTCCGGCGAGGGACATAGATTTGCCGCTCAACTCTACAAACCCGTCCGTGGAGGTCCGATTTGGGGACTGGCTGCACTGTAACGGCGTCTTCCGAACACAGCCGCTTGTCCACTGCCTAGATTCCCATTGGCGCATGTCATTGGGAACAAAGCCCGGCACACACATGCACGACTGAACATTATTATTGTTGCAGGAACCAAAAGGTCCGCAGACGGCATAAACGTCGCACTGAAGAGCGGGTTGTTGCCAGATCAAGCTCCATTCATTTCCCGGCATAATGTACACTTGCATTTCTCCGGATTTATCCATTACTAAACGTGACAGGTATATTAATCCCTGGTTTGCATAACAAAAAGTAAAAGACTTGTACGAACCATTATCGAAAACGCTGTAACTATTGAGTGAATTTGATGTCATCTCGGGAGTTTTAGAAAACTATTTGTCGTTCCAAACATCGTTATCCCAATATTTGGTGTGATTCTCCCACAGCAACATGAACTGGTTGACTCTGTTTGGATAAATCACAAGGGAGAAGGGCCCGGGACTTGGATCCTATTGTGGATCATCTGCATATCCTTTTCTGTTTGTATTTTTGAAAATCAAAAAATGACAAAAAATCTAAAATTTAGAAAAAGTACATGTTATGGTATAATGATCTTATACTATAGCATAAAAAAGAAGTATTTAACAAAAGTGCGTTACCAATTAAGTTTATTATTAAAATTTATTTGGCTTTGTATACGTTTAAATATCGAGCAAGTTTTAAAGCGGAAGCGGCAAAGTGTTGGAGATCGTAATCGGGTGATCAAATACGGGGGCACAAAGAGCTCGTGCATTATTCAATCCGGCACCCCCGTAGTTGACTTGTTTACCGTGAGGTAAACGAAGATCGACGGTGTGGATGTATTGCGGGGGGGGAACCCAAAATTTGCCACCGTACTACAGCAGCCCCCGCAGTGACGTCATGCGAGAAACTATACACCAAGTCAGCAACATTACACGTCATTACAGGCATTTAATATGGCTTTGCGCAGTTGTTAAAAGGTTGTTTTTATCCCATTTTCATAGTACCTGCTGTCATTTTTCCCCTTTCGAGCTGTATCACCGTCACCTTTCCGTTTGCTATCTGTTGTCCGTTAAGCCATGGCAAAACGAGTCTCTCTATCTGGTTCGTCAAGCCTCAATTCCCTCATGGACAGTGAAAAAGACGTCTAGGATACCATCTCTTCTGTAAATCATCCCTTATTGTATCATCAAGTGACCCTAAACACTGAGAAATCCCTAGTTTTCTCTGCCATGAAGAATTCCGGTATACTGTCTGCCTGTATCCCAAAAGCCCATTTCTTTCCCGAGTTTATCTCATGGCTGTCTCTTCAATGTACCCTGGTAAGTGCTTCATAATGAATTCGCAGGGAGAAAACGTCTTGCAGGTATCGACGCAGTTAATTCACCAAGCATTATGCTTTCCTGAAAACGAGTCACCACTGCAATTCTCTGAAGATTCATTGGCTCGTTATTTTGAGGACCTTTCAAATGAAGAATTTGATCAATGTATGTCCTACTTGAGATCAAATTCAAAGGAAGCTCAACTAGAAGGAGAAGAATTTAGTTTGGAAATGTTCGATGCTAAGTATAGACCAATTCTGAGTTGCATTGCAGAGATTTTGGGCAAAGACAATGACCATACAGTTGATAAATCGGTATTGGGAATGTACGCGCTGATGATGAAACCAGGGGTTGTTCTCGACATTCCATCTTTCTGGCAGGAGATTGTAAATTCTCAGTTGATGACCTTTCCTCTTACAGGTTTCTTTAAATTCCCGTCATTGATTGTGTATTTATTTTTATATCAAAATGTTGAAGAATTTATGAGTTTGGGGTTGAATATAGTTGATGTTAACAAGCAAAAGCAATCAGTTTTATTTTGGACTGACATGACTAGAAAAGAAGGAAATGAAGCAGGGTTATTTGAGTTTGCTAGTCATTATATGTCTATTGCTTATAGAATTTTGAATGGAGTTCCTCCTCCATGTTTTCTACCAAAAGCCCGGGAATTTCTACAGTTAGGACTTAGTTGCAGATTCGGAGATTGGTTTGTGTTTGAAGAGTATTCAGAGATAAGATTGTATGGAGCTAGTATTGAGCCTTATAGGCTCCTGACTTTTGTACCTATGCGACTTTTCGCCTTGGAATTCATAAGACAGAGCCTTAATGTGGATCAGGTGCACTTTCTTCCCATGAAGAAAGGTTTTATGTATAAATTGCCTATGAGTGTGGGACCTTTCGTGGTCAATATGAGGCAAGCTTTTGATGAAGTTTCTAAAATGTTGGAAGAGACACATTTGCTACTAGGAGAAAAATGGTCATATGATCCGCATGGAGTGATTTCCCAGAGAAGAATTGAGAATGGATATGCTGCATTTTCTCACGTAAGCAGACCTGATCAGGAGAAGCTGGAAAACCTAGGTGAATTAAATACATCAAAAACGAGTATTCAAACACATGTTATAACTGAAAGGGCAAATAAAAGAGGTAGGGATGATGTTGTTGAAGTAGATGATGAAGAACCGAGAGAGGAAAAGAGAACCAAATTGGCTGAAGATCATTCTTCAAACTCACCTGGTTTTACTTTCCATATCAATGAAGAACAAAATGTCCCCTCTTCTCCTAGAGGCCATGAAATTCACTCAGAGAGGATGCCTTCAGTCAAACAAATATTTACATAGATTGAAGAAAGAAATCAGAGAATAAAAGCTAATGTAGAGGCTCAGGCGGAGCATCATATAGCTGTTAATCAGACTAGGTTGTTGACTATAATGGACCTTGAAAAGGATCAATTCAGAATGGCTCTAACACATCCAACAAGGATGTCCCTTGGATCTTCCAGCAGTTTCAATTAGGTAAATATAACTATGGATGTTAAGAAGATCCCACTCTGGGATAAGATTAACCTTCATATGCAGACTGGACAGTTAATTGTTAATGATTTAATCAAGACCAATGCCACAACGGTTAAAGCTGAAAACATGCTTGCAAAAGTTATTAAACAGTTCAAGATGGAGAAGGCCAATTCAAGGGCCTTATCAGTTCAAAACGAAGAGTTAAAAAAGATTATCATGAAGATTGGTGTGGATTCGAATGACAAGGCTACAGTGTAGAAGCTCATGAAGAGTGCAGAAATAGAGATATCCACCCTAAGAAGAAAGCTGAAGTTACCTGCTGCAGAACATTCAATGGCTGCAGAAGTAGCAGAGGTGGAAAAAGAGAAAGAAGAATTGTGTCAGCAATTGTTACGGAAGGAGGCAAGAATTGACTAAAGTAAAGCAGACTGCTATCGTTAGAAAACCATATTGAAAATCACACTTGTACTTTTGTTTTCCCTACAGGTGATGCAGATCCTCAAGCACAAATTGCGCACCTCAGCACAAAGATGAAGATGGCTGAAGGAGATCCTAAGCGAGCTCAATTAGAGTTAGAATCGGCCACCAGAGTCATATAGGCACTAGGGAATGAAGTGAATGAGAATAAGCAGAAATTACAAAAGGCTAAGGATGAAATTAAATATCTCAAGGAGAAGTTAAAAGGTAATATCTCACTTATAAAAGCTAAAGATATCATTTGGAGTGAGATTATTTCAAAAATGAAGTCAAATCGGAATTCCCTTAATATAGTTACTAAGGAGAAATGCCTCATCTCAGAACATGAAGAGGAGATATTATCTGAAAAACAGACAGCCATGAAAAGAGCAAATTGGGCTAGGAAGTTTATAAATTTTATCAATTCCAAATCAAACGAAGAATTAGAAGATATTGGAATACAAGACAGATATTTTTATGCTGAGGAAGTTAATAAGATGATAATTAAGAATGATCTTCGGAAGGTTGCAGAGAAAAGGTTACTGGAAATCAAGGAGACTGTAAAGAAGTTTGATATATCATTTGACAAATTGACCAGAACAGGTTTACCTTCACGCTGGACTGAGAAAGGAAATATCATGTCATGGAAGTTTTATGAAGATCAGTTAACATTAGCAAAGAGTAAGGCAGATAATAGGCACGAAAAGACACAAATTTTAAAAGGAGAAATTGTGTTTAACTTCTTGCATAGGCATTTCAATTTGCTATGGATGGTGAAGACTCTCTTTACAGGAAAGCCTACACATAGTCAAATTGTGGCTTTCAGGATAGAATATCAAAGTTTCAAAAATTCCTCGACAACTCAAAATGAGCTATGGAAGAAGTGCAAGAAATTTTCAATGGACTCAACAAAAGAGGTCCCAACGGCTCAACCAAAAGTAGCCGTTGATTCAACAACCGCTTCAGGAGCAGTTTTTCTCATAGATTAGAAGTTTACAAATTCTCATTATATTACTTCTCAAAATCATGTAAATGTAATAGAACCTTTTTTGAGGCATGTGCCTCCGTAACAGTCAGTAGTTTAAGCAGTTAGAATTAGTTAGGGCAGTTAGAATCAGTTTCATTACTAGAAACTGTCTTGTGATACTGTATTTAAAGACAATTTCAAGAAATATGAAGGTTCCGAGTTTTGGGAGCCTGAAAGCAAAATTTTGTATTGAAGAATTGAAAATCAATGAAAGAAGTATGCAAGTTTCCATTATTCTGTTTATGCTGAAAGTTTATCTTGTTTACTTAATATTTTCATGTCTGTGAATGAAATAGAGTATTTTGAGCAGCAAGTCTCTTCATGCATATGCATTTAAGAGTTAAACAAACCTTAATATGCGCTCCTCTATTTTAACTTTATCTTTACATAATTCTTCTGGGTTTTAAAATGGTAGATTCTGTTCTAAACAACATGTGAGTTTAAAATCGTCTTCTCGTTTTCTTCCATTCATTCATTTCAGCATAAGTGGGATATGGCATTGCAGAATCATGTATGGGTTTGATATTTGAAGGTTACAGGATCAATGTTTAAAGGTTTTTAATACAGAGACAAAATATAATCATTTGTGACAAAATTAGATAATGTCTTAAGCACAGATTCCTTTTCAAAACAAAAGAATTGTTTCTTAAGGTTCAACAGATCCCAAGGCGTTCTCCATGACGTCAGCCTCTGGTTCATACTCATCGCCATCCCTGGTAACCAAGTATTTCCCGGGTGGTCGAAGCTCTGCCAAATGATTTCAGAGCTATTCTCCGTACTCAGAACGGCCAAGTTGCCAGAATCCGTTATCACAGCCGAAGAAGGCTTCTTCCCGTTTCCACTAGTGGACCAGACTATTGATTCCCCGTACCAAAGAAGGAGACGCCCATCCTCTGTAAGATTGAAGACGCCAGAAGCATTCTGGATCGGCTGCTCTCTGTTGGCCACCCACGCGATTGTCTGTTCTGAACCCTTGGCATACCAAACACCAACATACCAATTCTTAACGTTGTTTTTGTTGTTGAGACTGAAGAAGCCCACTTCGAAGATACGGTTATTAGAAATCCTGGTCTCATTACCAGTGAGAGAGGCGCCTAACATTATTCTGTCGGAAGGTGCGACTGCGGCATCTCCAGGGCTGGTCTGAAAAAGGAGGAGGAGGAAGAAAGAACAGACGGTCTGTGAGAGTTGATCTCTCTTACAATTTCCACTGATAATTCTGAAATCCATGAGGTACTTTATTGCCACCCAATACTCCCAAACGGCGTGGCCACCGAACGATAATCAGATAATCAGTGCACTAGTATGCGTGCACAGATGACTGAATTACAGCTCGAAATGTCCTTACGCAGTGCCTGGATTTGTGGTTCCCAGAAGTATAGATAGATATCATTTTAAATAATAGATTTTCTGGAATATTTTTAATGAGTGGTTCCAAGAAATTAAAGGATAGATTTTTCCCATACGTAAATGGACAGCAAGTTCTCGCAAACATTTACTTCTGTAAATTGAATAACTTCAATAAAATGTACACACTAAAGTCATTTTGACTACTATAATTTTTAAATTTTGATTTTCTATATGTTTTTAATGAGTGGTTCGTAGAAATTTAAGGGTAGATTTTTCCACTGGATGTCAATAGAGCGCAAGTTCTGGCAAGATTTACAAATGTAAATGCATTTACTTCTGTCATAATGAGTGGTTGGTAGAAATTTAAGGGTGGATTTTTCCACTGGATGTCAATAGACCGCCAGTTAATACCTCTGTTGAATCCAAAGGAGCTCCAAGCGGAAGCCAGAAAACTAGGGACCCAATTTCTGCATCTCGGATGCATCAGAGTAGGAATCCAGGCCCTTGTCCATCAATGTGTTGATTCATATGTATTAGCTACTGTCAGAGATCTAACACATAACAAATATATTGATTCCTTAATTGGAGGAATAGTTGCACCATTGTCTAATGGTCCAGTGTGGTTTGATTGTTATCCCAACTTCTCTGTGTATGTGTTTGATGAAACATTGGCCGATATTCTGCAATTGCAAATCCAGACCACTGAATTTGATATGAAGAAAAAGAGGAATAATATCGCCATACAGTTCAGAGGTTGCTTTAGGCATACCACCACATTATTTCCTGCAGTCATCCATGCCCCCAGCAGAGAGTCAAAGACCAGTGTCGTAGTCATGACAGATCCAAAAAACCAAAAGGTTGAACATCAGGCTATAAAATGGGAGGATCTATCTTTTCCTGAACACTGGGTTGTGCCAAATCCTAAGCCTCTCTCTGTTCAAAAAATCACTTCTGCAAATATCACAGAAAATCATTCTACTGCCACTCTTTCTTTCCCAAGAAGATCCACTATTGATAGGCTTATAATTGAAGCCGAATGTAAAAAGTCTCCTTTGTATATTGCTCCTGATTGTATAGATACTGCATGTTCCAGTCTTGTAAATACATCCTGTCACCATACAGCTTTATTTGAGTTTGCTTTGTCAGTTAATTTCAATCCTTTGCAAGTAGAATGCCCTCAATGTCATCAATCTGTAAATATTAAACATCTTGCTGAGGTGGTCATTCGACATCAGAACCATAATCCCAGAATGGGTGATGCTCATCCTTCTACGTCGGTCACCCCCTATCCAAATCCGAAATGTTCCGATATCCCATTTCCACATGAAGATGATCATGTTCTCATGATGCATCTAGTTCCCTCTCTGCAAGATGAAGATCCTCGACTTACTGAGATCTTTATGAATATGCAATCCCCTACAGAGAAGCATGGCTTAGGGTATTACAATAAAAAATATTCCCTGATCCTAGAATGCAGATTTAAAGATCTGCCTGAAGATGTCAAAAGGCCATCTGTCCCAGAAATCCAGAAGTTTTAAACACTGATGGATGGTTGTGAGAAACACAGAATCCCTGCTCAATGGATGAAGCCGATGATAAATTGGGATTTGTTTACTCACCCAGAAGTAGAAGAATTTGTTGTCAGCCATACTCCAGAACAAAAGAAAACTTTAGCTTTAGAATGGAAACAATATATGGAAGAAAGAAAGATTTGGATTTCTTTCTATTCCTGGAAAAAGGATAAAGAATCAGAAGTTGTATTGATGAATGAGCCCACATCCTCTTCGGGTCATTCATGGACAGCAATTGATGGTAGTAAAATAGAAACACCTACCAGCTATCCTCCTTTCAAAAGGATAGTCATAGGGGAAGGAGAAAATTCAGCCAATGGCTATCCCCTTGTACAGAAAGAAAATATGGTAGGAATTGAAAGGAGAGTCCAAACTGTAAGTGAAAAAATAAACTGGACAAACACTACCATCACAGGATTAGAAAAGAATGTTGCTAAATCTTCTGTTGTGAAGAATCAGATGGATCAATTACAAGTTTCTTTGAATGACATAAATAAAGCATTAAATTCTGTACAGTACAATTGTTCAGTAGTTAAATATTTTTCTTTGAAGTCTTTACAAAAGGTTGGTGAAGTAGAAAGTTGTATTATAGACCAGTCTATTTCTACTCGGCAACTTGTGACAAAATTGTCTGAACAAGCCCAGAAGGAAAAAGAAAGGAAGACAGACAAGCCTGTCCCCTCAGGATTTCTCCACAAAGGGAAAGCTGTGCAAATCCAGAAAAGTGTTGATAGATTTCCCAGCCTATTTCCCAAATAATCTGTTCCAGAGTCTCCAAAGTTTAAAGTGACTATTGCCTCTCTGTTCCATGAGTCAGAATCTGAAGACCATGTCCTACCTGTATATGAGCCCCTTGAGGCCCAATATACCAGGCACTCTCCTCCTGACTTAAATGGCCTTGGAAAAATTCCTGCAAGAGAAACCTTCTTTTCTCAAAGCCATAAAGAATGGAACATAGATAACTTATCCTCTGCCCAGATCAAACAAGTCATTGACCAGATGATCACAGAGTATAAGTTGATGTGCATTGAAGGAAAATCTGAAGTCGAGGCATGTAAATCCCTCATTCCATGCTTCACAGGAACTCTAGCCAGATGGTGGGAGCTAGAGTCTTCTCCTGCTCTCATATCTTCCATGGAAGCTGAGGTGTTGAAAGATGAAAATGGAGATGTCAGGTTTCATGAGGATGGAAAAGCCATGAATAATATGATTGGTGCCCTCACAGCACTAATCCAACAAACATTATGTGGAGATGACTCAAACATTTCAGACCAAAATGAAATGATTCTTATGAATCTGAAATGTCGCAATATCAACCAGTATGAAGATTTCCATAGATATTGGATGCAAAGAATCTTCTTGGTTAAGGATCCCAAGAACATTCTCTGGAAGCAAGTCTACCTTGCAGCATTGCCTTCCAAGCTGGTAGATATTCTCAAATTACAGGATGCTTTCCAGTTGCCACTGGAAACATATTTATGGGGTCAGATGTATAGCATAATAACCAGAGTATTGATTACTCTCTGTACCAGTTCTAAAATAAATAAATCTATTGATAAATTGAATAGATTGCCTGGTACTAAATATTTTTGCAGCAGGTATGGGATCACAATTGATGACCCATTGGTAAAAAGGCGCAAGACTAAGAAAAGGGCTAAAAAGACTTCCAGAAGTTATCTGCCTTATACTTATCACAGGCATAGCAAAATATTATCTACAATAAAAAGGTCTGGTAAGTCCTACAGAAAGCCTGCTAAGGGACGCTTATCCAGATATGTCCCGAAGACTCATTACTATGAGCCACATGATATTCATCCCAAGAATGTTAAGCTGAAAAGGATGCAACAGATAACTTGCTGGATTTGTGGAAAGACAGGACATACTGCAAATTTATGTCCTGATGCCAAGGAATCCAAAAAGGGTTTGGGACAAAAATCCCAACAGAAATATAAAGGCAAACAACAAGTTAAGCTAGAAGATAAATGTGGTCAATGTGGCTCCAAATTTCACAAAATAGAAGACTGTCCCCTAGACAGAAAATTGTTGATTCAACAAGCTCAAGAAGAATCTTCTTCTGTTTCTAATTCTGAATATTCTTCTTCTGAGTCTGATATTGAAGAAGTTCATGCTTATTGTGAATGTCCTGATTCTGACAATTGCCAATGTGAACATTGTTCTTCATCAGATTCTGGTTTTTCTTCTGATGAATAGCTTGCAGAGGACTTTACAGGAAAAGTTAAAGTTCTCATGACTCAAATCACTGAAGATGATATGAAGATTTTCTCTCAGATCCGAGCCATGGACGACGATGATTTGAAGACCCGGCTGCTTGATGCTTTTATGCAGTCCTCGGGTGCTTCCTCCTCTGCAAAACCCTCCAAGAAGTCCTTGTTCTTGGATACTTCTTATGAGCAGAACACACGCAGTTATCTCCGTCAACACCAACAAAACAAAGTTCGTGCACTCACTTTGGGGGAGGTGAGTAAGGAGATACACTTGCTGAAAGGTGAAATTTCTGCCCTCAAATTCAAAGTATCTGAAATAGAAAAAGGAAAACAGGACGAAGTTCATCCTGTTTCAGGCAGAAATACTAACTATATTATTCATGGAACTCATTCATATTCTTCTCCTGAACAACCAAAGGTTGAAATTGCTGAAGGAAAAGTTGATCCTGTTTTTGGATTCAGAGAAATGCAAGTTCTTACTGTTCAATACCAGCATCATCATGTCAAGGTGAATATTTTGGTGCATGGTAAGACCTATAAGGTAACTGCATTAATTGATTCAGGTGCAGATGTAAATATCCTTGATAAGAAGGTTGTCCCCTCAAAGTTTTGGGCTAAAGCAGAGAGAAGAATAGTAGGATTGGGGGACAAAACTCTTGAATATGAGATTCCTAAAGCCATGGTTTGTTTTGATTCTCATTGTTTAAAAGCACAATTTGCTGTGACTGATATCCCTGTTGACTGCATATTAGGAAATGTTTTCCTTGCAGCTGTAGAACCTCATGGTTCATGGAGAACCAAGAATAATAATGCAGGATATTTCATCACAATGCCTACTTCTGATGGAAAGGGAAAAAGAATTGAGCTGCCTTATGTTTCCAAACAGAGAATATCTACTATGGTTCAAGCCGTGCAGGAACTCAAAAAAGCAGAAGACAGCCTTGCAGAACTAAAAGACCACAAGAAACTGATCAGAATTGAAGATCAGTTAAGTTCTGCAGTAGTTCAAAAGCAAATTGTTGAACTACAGAAACAATTTGAAGAACAATGCTGTGCAGAAGAGCCAAATTATTTTTGGCACCGCAAACAGCATAGTATTGAGTTACCCTACAAAGATGGATACACGGGCAGACCATGCAGATCCAGAGCAATCCCCATGAACAAGGAATATCGAGAGCTCTGTGAGAAAGAAATCAATCAGCTATTGCAGAGAAAGCTGATCAAAGAGTCAAACAGTCCTTGGAACTGCTATGGCTTTTATGTGAATAAAAGAAGTGAACAGATAAGAGGCATCCCCAGGTTAGTCATTAATCATAAACCTCTTAATTCTGTTCTTGCAGATGATACTTATCCTATCCCATATAAGGGAGATCTGTTGGGAAGGATAGCGGGAGCCAAAATATTTTCTAAGTTTGATCTGAAGTCTGGCTTCTGGCAAGTGGCTATAGCAGAAAAAGACAAATGGAAAACTGCATTCAGCATTCCTGGAGGCCACTATGAATGGAATGTGATGCCATTCGGACTGAAACACGCACCTTCTAAGTTTCAGAAGGTAATGGATTCTATTTTCAAACCTTATGCAAAATGGCTCCTAGCATAAATTGATGATCTCTTAATATTCTCTAAAAATCTTCAAGATCATTTTAGACATCTAAATATTTTTATGAGATTAGCGAAGAAAAATGGCTTAGTCTTAAGTAAGAAAAAGATGGAATTGTGTAAGACTAAGATCAAATTTTTGGGGCACACCATAGAGAATGGATTAATTGGCTTACAAAACCATGCTATTGAGTTTGCAGATAAATTTCCAAACATCATTCTAGATAAAACCCAATTGCAAAGATTTTTGGGCTGCTTAAATTATGTAAGCAATTTTTATCCAAATTTTGCAATTGACAGGTCTCTCCTAAACCAGAGACTTAGAAAGAATCCTAAGCCTTGGACAGAAGCCCATACTGAATCAATCAGACAAATCAAGGCAAAGGTAAGAAAGCTCCCCATTCTTCATATTGTAGAAGATGGATATTTCAAGATTGTAGAATCAGATGCCAGCAATATTGGTTAGGGAGGTGTACTCAAATAGAGACCTACTGACAAAAGCATGAAAGAGGAAGAAAGGGTTGTGCAATATGCTTCTGGAACATGGAGTAAAGCTGAGAGAAATTAATCCACAATAGAACAGGAAGTGAAAGCTGCATGGAACTGTGTCAGTAAGTTTTCTTTTCATTTAGCTAATAAATTCTTTTTGCTAAGGACTGATGCCAAGGCCTTAGAAAAAGTTTTGAATAAAACTATCAAAAACCCTGAAGATGCAAAATTTGCAAGATGGCAAGCTTTGTTTGCCAATTTCGATTTTAAGGTTGAGCATATTAAGGGAATTGATAATTCTCTGCTAGATTTTCTCAGCAGAGAATTCATCTAGCATCAAGAACAAGAAGAAGACCATAATCATGTTATGGTTATTATCACAGAATGGGATCATGCACAGCAAAAGGAGACACTCCGGTCTATTTCAGATGATGAATCATGGGCTGTATACAAAGAGAAGTGGAGGCCTACATGGCAGCTCCGAAATACAAAAGTACTTGATGCAAACCTGTAGAGTCATACTAATATTATGCATCTTGTACCTGAAAGGAGAGTTTACCCTAAAGGAAACAAGTGGATACATGACATGATATATTCCACTAGTATGATAGCCTCCTATGAAGCAGAAAGACCCCTCTCGCAAGATTTTTGTGATCTGTTAGTCATTTGTACTGGTGGAAGTGACAGAACAAAAATCTACTATAAATCTTATACAATCAATCGCACAAGGTGGCCTGGAGAATATACCGGAGGAAGGTACCAGACATGGCCAGGTAAAAATCCTGAATTGATTTTCCCTGACACAATGTATAATTTTGCAGGATATAAGCAACTTTGGTGGGATCTGCTGAATAAAGATGGGCGCTGTGAGACTCACCACACCAAGCTCAGATTTGGACCTACCTGGATAAATCAGTCCCACTATGCATGCCCCTGGACATGTGATTGGTGGTTTGATTATGGACTAAACGCATATGGCATGGATCCAGTTTACTATGAATCATATTTTCAAAGCCAATGCAATGATTGTTTAGAAAGCTCTTGGGGAGAATGCTTTCATAGTCCATGTCAAACAGTCCGTGATTTGAGCCAACTTGAATATAAACTTGTGAATCCGATATTAAATTGCTACAAGAAAAGGCAATTACAATGGTTGGTTCTAACCAAAGTAAAACATCAGATCATTTTAAATAAACCCATGATTGTCAGAAGAATTTATACAAAAGCTTGGGACGATGATCTGTATCCAAGACTCCGGTTTCCCAGAATTACTATTCTTGATCAGGTTGAAACCAGTGCAAGCGGTTTTAGTGGGCCCCGCTAAAACAAAAGTATCCATAGTGTAATAATACCCAGTCACGGGTTTACAGTGACAGGTCTTTTCCCGAGGGTTTTTCACCTGTCCGAAAAGCATCCTCTCTGTATATAATTATTATGTTTCCTTGTGGGCCTTGTACATAAAAGGTATCCATAGTGTAATGTACACACACTTCACATGTTAGTGTCGGATGGACGAATCTCGGTGTGGATGTCACTTCGGTGTTACCCGAAAGCCATGATTCTCCTCCACGTGTCAATAATCTGACGGACCAAACGATTGTTTGTCCCCCCTTCTATTCCTATATAAGGAGGGTTAAGGCTCAATGTTTGGCATTCACATTCGGAGAGTCTAGAGTTTAGAGTCATTTGTGTTTGAATCGAGCCGAAGCTCCCTGCTCTACATCTGTGCGAAGTCTCGCGATCTGCTTGCATCACGGTGCTAAGTCTCAAGTCCTTAGGAGATCTGAGAAGCCTGCGTGTCTATGTGCTCGGCATAGGCAAGAACTTAAAGTGGCCAGATCTATAGATCGAGTCTATATATTATCTATCTATATGTTTTGAGTAAAAGAACTCTGAGACAGAGTCTGCACGTTGGACAGGAAGCCTCCAGTGACGCTCGCTCTTTATGAGTAGCTAAAGTCTGGTAAAAGCCACGGCAGTCCATCTCTGGAAAGAGATCTGAGTCCATAAGTCTGTAATCTGATTGTAAAATCATTCTGAATATCAATAAGGAGAGAAAGTGTTCGTTCCACATGAGAAGAACTGTAACTCTGAGCTTTATGAATGTCCACTGAGGTAGTATTGTTTTCTTTTTGAACGCCGAAAGTTCGCCAGAGGTTCGCGAAATCACGGAGGGACACGGAATAGGCCAGAAAAGGCGAAGGAAGCCGCAGTGAGAGCCGAAAGAAGTGTGAACGTGATAGTAGGTTCGTGTATGGGTTCGCATAGGGTCTCTTAAAGATTCAAGAAGATACTTAGTGAGCCAGTCTGCCTAGTGAGTAGTTTGCAGTGCAAACCTGTGTGAGAGGTCCCTGCAGTAAAATTGGTATCAGAGCCAGTATAGTTTGTCAACGTGTACTTCTGGCAGAAGTACACGTAGATCGTAAAGTTAATTGTGGAAGAACGTACTAAATTGTCGATTTTGTCAATGGAAATTAGTAAAGTTAATTATTGATTTTGCTTTTCTCGCATTTAAGTATTAAAATGTGATAACCAATGAATTTCAAGTTAACTTTTAAAACTATCGCTGAAGCGTAAGTGTTTTGTAATTAAACTGTGTATTAGGTTTTATTTGATGTTTTAATAGTAGATATAAAATGTTACATCTATATTAAAAAGAAGGTTTGGTTTTAGATTTTATAAATTGAAAATGGTTAACTTTTATAAAAAATGATATACTTTAACGAAATTATTTGATAAACTATGTGAAAATTAACCGAAGTTACTTACAAATTTGTGTGAAAATTGAACTCTTTAGCCTACATTGCTTATCAATTGATTAAAGTAATAAAAAATAAATAATTAAAGTAATAAATCATAGTGTAAAAGTAAAAGTAAAAGTAAAAATAAAAATAAAAATAAAATATAATTATGAGGTTCCAAAGTCAATTTAATATATCATTAATACTAAATTTATATTTATTTTTGAGAAAAATTAGCTGGTTATCATTTATCTTTGACTAAATTTATTAACTGGTTATTAATTTAACAAATAGGACAAGTCTGGTTATCCGTATGTGGCCACAATTATTTTCCTCAACCGATTGTGTTGTTCATTCTATTCATCGTAATGACCGTTTCCAACGCCAATCAAAATCAACAAAATTAAAGTGGAGAAGCATCGTGGCAACCCCATCGTACCTCAAGCATCGAACCAATTACAAAGGGATTATATTTTGACAACTTGTTAAGTACCAATTATTCTATAATTAGAGAGAGTATAGAATGATTAGAATGGAAGAGAATATCATGATGCACGAGCTTTGAAGAATGGCAACCCCATGTGTACTTTTGAGAGCGACTTTGCATTGAGGGTTAATGAATACAAATTTTCAAAACAGATTAATTATTGCATATTTTAATTATTTTATGATAGTTTGTGGAATTACTTAAATATAAATGCTATTGTTATTTTTATGTTTATTTTTTAATAATATGCATATATATTTATTTTTATTAATAATAAATAAATAAAATTAAGTTTAAATTTTAAATAATTTTAATATAAATATATTAATATTATTATTTTTTAATTAAAAAATAAATGGTTTGTGTAATGTAAGGAGATGTTTTTATCTATTAAATAATTAATATAATGAAGTGTAAAAAAAAAAAAAAATTATATAAATTCTAAAAAATTTAATATATTTTTTAAATTAAATTTCATATTTTATTTGGGAAAGGTTTAGCATGATTACAAGTCATGCAAATGTCTTCTTACATAATGTGATGGAAAAAAACTTATTTATGTTTACAAGGTATGCAAATGTTATTTTACATAATGGGAGGGAAAACTTATTTATGTTGGAAGATTAATCCATGATGCTTGGCACTTCAAGGTAAAAATATATTAAATTAAAAATACATACTACATACAAGGAGAAGAGATGGTCATATGCCAAATGGCTAGGTGCTAGGTTTACATCTAAAAATAAATAAATGAGATTCTCATATGACCAAGTTTCACTGAGTTGTAAGGGGTTGAGTTCAATGTATTTAATTTAGATTAAATAATATATATGAGGAACAGAGATTCTCATATCCCAACTCCAATTTAGCTAAATAATTATTTAATCATAGAAATATGTGACTCGTTGTAATTTTTTTTTCCAAATTTGCTTTTATAATTTATTAGACTTTGTCGCACATTTATTATTTTACGCCATTAACAAGAATTTTTATTTAATGAAAGTTTATGGAAAGTTATTGTTTATTTTTGGAAAAATAAACTATAAATTTTTTAATCTAATGATTTTCAACTTATTATAAAACAATTCAAATCACTAATTAAAAAAAAAAAAAATTTGACATTTGAACTATATAATAATAAAAAAAAGATTTATTTCAACCAACATAAATAATAACGAAAATTAAGCAAGAGTAACCATTTTGACTAACTCTAATTTCATTTAACAATCCTTAATCATGTAAATGAGTCACTACTTATAAGACATAACTACCTAGTTTAATCATAAATAAACATTTGCTTCATCAATAATAAGAAATTTAATTTAATGAGATTTTTGTCAAACCCTTTAAAATATATCTTTCTATACTTTAGAAAGAAAATGTAAAACTTTCTAGAATAAGTTGAAAATGTAAAACTTTTTAACTTTCAACAAAAACATTATCACTACAATAAAACATTATTATTGTAGCATGTTAAGATTAGATTCTCCATTACCACAATGCAGAATTACAATTAAAATACAAAATACCTTAATATACCAATTAATAAAACCTAAATTAATTGGATTCTAAACTTTAATAATAATTTATATTCAATTTTTTTACTTTAATTTAACCATATTTAAACTAAAAAATAAATACTAATTACTATGTAACATTTATTAAAAACTAATTTCATTTTTATTTATAAATTAATATTTATCAAAATTATAATTAGATTGAAAAAATTATATTATGTTGATATTTAATTGATTACTCCTTTCTTTTCCATTCTCATAACCTGCGGAAAGCTAGAGAATTCTTATATGATTGGTAGAACATTTAAAGATAATCATAATTCTAATCTCAATTTTCATGATTTCAAACAATACATGCAGATCATTCCGAAGTTTGTATTCCGTACTTAAAATTTGTGAACCAGAATGAACAACACAAAAACATCGAAACACGTTGAGGAGTTGCCAAATGTTTAGTGTTAACGACAGAAATATTAAATAGCTATACCCACAACAACGTTAGAAAAAAACACATTACAACGTCGAATGTAGTATTTTACAATTAGTCTCATCTTAAGCAGTGAAAATAGAATTTCATCCAATGTTTTCTTCGCATGGATGCACATGAAGATATCACATGCTTAAAAATTAAAATGATATTAATATTAAAATTTAAGGTTAAGTATAATTCGTTGAGATATTTGTAATTCAGCCAATGTTAATTTGATTTTTAATATTTGAAACAGAGTGTTGGAATTTGTGAATGATTCCAAACAACAAAGAAAATAAAATTCTTCAAATTTAACAGAGAGATTTAATATAAAAATTGTGTACAGAGATGACACAGAACAACTATTTCATTGAACTATGAAAAGCTATTACAAAATGTCTCAGAACTGCTCTTCTGGCTTAAAAAAAACAAGCTGCTACAAACACACAACGTTGAAATTTTGTTCTCTGTCTCTTTTAAAAAAATGCATACACACAGTGTTATCTGCCTTCAAGCTTTTTCTAAACAATACTACACAGTCAACAAATGCGTTTTTTTTTCTCTGCATATATGTTTTTAATACATTGCCTTTGGGCCTTTTTATATCTATACATAACATAACAAAACTTATATATATATTATAAACATTAATGTTTATAATATATATATATTTATATATTTCGAATCTTATATAAATATGACCAAAGGTTTTAATAAAAAAAACTGTTGTGGCACTTTTAAAACATTAAAACATAAACCTAAGTCGAAACCTTTAAAAATCTTTTTCGCAAATTTGAAATCTTCATGTGAAAACCGGTTAAACACGATTTATCACATCCAATTTGGTCGATGCTGACTGCGTAGCCAAGGCTTGTGATAGCCCTCTCATTGGTTGCTGGTGGAGCCCGCGGACTTCAAACAAAAAAACTATGCGAATTTTATAATTCCTTATAGCATCCATTTTGGGGTTGTCCACGTCAGCTTCTGGATTTGCGATAGGCACCTCATTGGTTGTTGATTTGCTGCGTTGGCGGTGGTGGGGACAAGGCCCATTCAAATCATAAACAAAATGCACTGTTGATGTTGTAATTTAAATGCGGTGGTTGCAGAGTTTATGGCGCGACATGGCAAATTTTAAACAAATGATGGTCACAAAGGATAAGGGTGTTGTTGCGTGGTCAATCCACGATTTGTCAATGCATTTGCAGGCTACGACCTTAAATCAAAAAACCAGAAATTGAACTTGCAAAGTTTTTAAATGTGGTCCTTCAATGCACGGTGGCGTGCAGACAAAACAAAACAGAAAAAAATTTGTTGCTGTCTTTCAGCTCTGACTACTGTTGGATTTAATATTTCAATGCTCCCCCTTAAATTCAACTGCTGCATTCTCTTGCATACCCAAAAATTTTCTCAAATTATTAAAACTTTTCTACCCCAATGGTTTTGTCAATATATCAGCAAACTTCTCTTCAGTTCTACAATGTTGCAAAATAATTTCCCCATTGTTCACTAGCTCTCTGATGTAGTGATACTTGGCATCATTGTGTTTCGTTCTCTTGTGAAACACTGAATTCTTTGATAAAGTTATAACTGAGTTATTATCACAATAAACTGTTGTGCCTTTTACCTGTTCATGGCACCAACTCCTCATCCATACTACTTGAGATGTTGTTGTTGTAGCTGCCACATACTCTGCCTTTGCTGTAGATAAAGCGACAATTGGTTGTTTCTTAGAAGCCCATGAAATGGCTCGTGATCCCATATGAAAAACATATCCAGAGGTGCATTTCATGTCATCTATACTTCCAACCCAATCATTATCAATATATCCAATCAATTCAAAATTTTCTAGAAGTGGTGTATAAAATTTCGTACCTCTTTGTTCCTTTCACATACCTCAGAATTCTTTTTGCTACTTGCCAATGTGTCTCCTTTGGCCTTTCCATAAATCTAGAAATTAAACTTACAACATGCATAATATCAAGCCTAGTTGTAGTCAAATACATGAGGCTTCCAACTATGCTCTTATAAAAACTTAAATCAAAATCCTTGTTGTTGTCTTCTTTGCTCAGTTTCAATCCTATCACTGTAGGAGTAATTGCTGCCTTGCAATCCTGCATGTTAAATCTTTCCAAAACTTCTTTCACATATTTAGCTTGAGAAATAAAAAAATTATTTTCATTTTGCTCTACTTCTATTCCTAAGAAGTATCTCAACAATCTCATATCAGTCATCTCAAATTCATCCTTCATGATTGTTTTAAAATTCTCAATTAGGTAAGCATCATTACCTGTGAATATAACATCATCAACATACAAAACAACAATCAACGTCTTACCAACTTTTTCCTTGATGTATAATGTGTGTTCTCCTTCAAATTTCTCAAACCCATTTTCCAGTAGATAGGTATCTATCCTACAGTACCATGCTTTTGGTGCTTGTTTCAGCCCATACAGAGCCTTCTTGAATATGCATACCTTGTGATATTGGCCTTCTTTCTCATATCCCAGAGGTTTTTCAACATATACCTCTTTCATCAATACTCCATTTAGGAATGTTGATTTCACATCCATTTGGTAAACCTTCCACTTGTGTTGTGCTGCTATGGGCATCACTGCTCTTACTGTTTCCATTCTTGCAACCAGTGCAAATGTTTCTTCATAATCTCTTCCTTGTTGCTGCTTGTAGCCTTTGACAACAAGTCTGGCCTTGTGCCTTTCAATCTTACTTTCAGCATTGCTCTTGGTTTTATAAACCCATTTAACTCCGATAACTTCCTTGCCTTTTGGGAGATCAAATAATTCCCATGTTTTATTTTTCTCTATGGCATTCATTTCTTCATCCATAACATCTATCCATTTCTTATCTTTTACAGCTTCATCAAAATAAATAGGATCCTCTACATGAAAATATAATGCAAATAAAGAGTTCATACCTTCATTTGCTGCCTCTTGGTCATAAATTTCATTCAGACTTTTGAATATGGTTCCTCTTTCACTTGTTGAACTTGTGCTTGTAGAAGCACTCAAATCTTCTCCTTGTGATGTGCTTGGAGAAGCTCTACCATCGCTTCTCAAGGGTGTTCTCATACCTGCTTATGGTGTCCCTTGTTGTCCTTGTCTTGGTGGAGGTGGTGCTGCTAATGAGGGATGTCTTTCAGCCATTTCTTCCTCATCCTCATCATGAGACAAACAGCTTTTAACATTCACTGTTTTCTGAATGCTTCCATCCCAAGCTTCTTCCTCAATGAACTGTACATCTCTGCTGATAACAAACTTCTTGGTGGATGGATTATACAATCTGTATACCTTGGATTCTTCACTGTATCCAGTAAATATGCACTTCTACCCCTTACTGTCCAACTTCTTCCTCAGCTGATCTGGAATGTGTGAATAAGCCACACAACCAAAAACTCTCATATGGGTGAAAAACAGTTTTATGCCACTCCATGTTTCTTCCAGAACTCTGTTCATAACACTCTTTGTTGGACATCTATTCAAAACATATGCTGCACAATGTACAACTTCAACCCAATATTCATTTGGAAAATGTTTTGCCTCAACATACTTCTTACCATGTCCATGATGGTTCTATTTTTTCTTTCAGCAACTCCATTTTGCTGCAGTGTATACCTTGCTGTAAATTTCTTATGAATCCCATTTTCTCTGCAAAAAAGAAAAAATTCATTTGAGATATATTTTCCTCCTCTGTCTGTTCTTAAGACCTTAATATGCTGCCCACTTTGATTCTCTACAAGAGCCTTAAAGTGGCAGAATTTCTCAAACACTTCACTCTTATATTTCAAGAAATAAACCCATGTTTTTCTTATGTAATCATCAATGAAGGTCAACATATAGTGGTTGCCTGCTAAAGATGGTGTTTGCATTGGTCCACACAAATCTGAGTGGACAATTTCTAAGGGTGCCTTTGCCCTTCTGCTCTTTCCTTATGGAATTTTTTCTCTGTATTGTTTGGCCAAGATGCAGCGTTCACAAAGGTTGTACGGTTTCTCAATCAATGGTAATCCCTTTACCATTCCTTTCCTATGCAACAAATTCAGACCTCCAAAGTTGAGATGTCCAAATCTCAAATGCCATAACCAGTTTTCATCATTTACTTATTTTTGGTAAGTCTCTTTTGTCACTGCTGCCATTGCAGCTCCTTTCTTCAAATTTGCTCTCATCTTGAGAGTGAAACTTATGTTCCTTGTCATCTTCACTTATGCAATGCATTGCTTGCTTGGTGGTTTATCCATGATGGTGTATACATCATTTTCAAAAAATACATTGTAGCCCTTTTGAATGAGCTATCCAATGCTCAAAAGGTTACACTTCATACCAGGCACATAGTATACATCTGATATGGATCTCCTTTCTCTTTCCTTTGTCAAAACACTTACTCTACCTTTTCCCATGACAGAGACCTTACTGTCTGTCCCCAATGTTACTTGAGACTTCACATTTTCATCAATCATGGAGAACATAGAGATGTTTCCAGTCATATGGTTGCTACATCCTGAATCTAGAAACCATATATCTTCATTCTTTTCTTCAGCCATATTACATGCTAAAAACAACTTCTCTTGACTGATATTTTCTTTTGTAAAATTAGCACTGTGTCTATTACCCATGTCACTTTGTTTCTTCCTACATTCATTAGCATAATGCCCATACTTCTTACAATAATGACATTGGACTTGGGATTTATCATACCTTTGTCTGTGTGCTTGATTTTTTCCACCTTGCTGGTTGTTGCCTTGGCCTTGGTTCTGATTTTGATTTTTGCCCCTTCCATTTGTATTTGCAGGGCTGTTTCTTTCTCCTCTGTTTTGGTTTCTGCCTCTTCCTTTTCCTCTATAGTTTCCTCTTCCTTGACCTCTTCCTCTTCCAAATGAAATTTGGGTCTTGAAGGCATGCTCCAAAGATGAGTTTGCTATTCTACCCAATCTTTGTTCATGTGTCATCAATGATGCATGAAGCTCATCAAAAATAAATTTTGAGAGATCTTTTGTCTCTTCAATAGTTGTGACTATCACATCAAACCTCGAGGGTAAGCTCCTTAACACTTTCTCCACTATTCTTATTTCTTCTACTATCTCTCCATGAGATCTCGTTTGGGTGACCAACCCAATCAGTAGAGTAAATAATGAGTCAATTGTATCAGACTCTTTCATGCAAATAACTTCAAAATCTCTCTCATTAATTGAAGCTTTGTTGTCTTTACCTTCTCCATACCTTGGTAGGCTATCTGGAGAGTATCCCATGCATCCTTGGACCTCTTAGCTGCTGCAATCCTTAGAAATACACATTCATGCACTGCTTGATAGAGATAGAAGAGGGTTTTTGAGTCTTTCTTCCTAGTACTCTTCATCAAATCTTTCTCTGCCTGTGTTAAGGCATTAAAAGTATTTTCGTCTGTTGGTTCTTGTAAACCATCTTCAACTAGGTCCCATAAATCTTGAGAGGCAAACAAGGCTCTCATTGTGATTGCCCAATAGCCATAGTTCTTCCCATTAAACTGTTGGAGTTGATTATTTCCTATACTCGTGTTTGTGCTGGCTCCTGTCATGTTTAGCTTACTGAACTATGATTTTAAAAAACTTGTTTCTATTTCATAAATGAACCTTCTCACTGTTTGTTTTGCTGAGCCTTCACACTGCTGGTCAAAAGCTTCAACAACTCCTTCCTTTAGCTTCTTTGTAAAATTTCAAAGAGCTTCGAATAGCTCTAATACCATGTTGGAATTTCTAAATGATTCCAAACAACAGAGAAAATAAAATTCCTCAACTTCAACGCAGAGATTTAATGTAAAAATTCTGGACAGAGATGACACAAAACAACTATTTCATTAAAATTTTAAAAGCTATTACAAAATGCCTCAGAACTGCTATTATGGCTTTAAAAAAACAAGCTGCTACAAACACACATCGTTGAAATTTTGCTCTCTTTCTCCTTTGAAATAAATGCACACACACAGTACTCTCTGCCTTCGAGATTTTTCTAAACAATACTACACAGTCAACAAATGTACATACAATGCTCTGTTTCTTTTCTCTGCATATATGTTTTTAATACACTGCCTTCAGGCCTTTTTATATCTATACAAAACATAACGAAAATTTAAAATATATATTTTATAAACATTATGTTTATAATATATATATTTATATATTTCGAATCTTATATAAATATGACCAAAGGTTTTAATAAAAAACTCTTGTGACACTTTTAAAACATTAAAACATAAACCTAAGTCGAAACCTTTAAAAATATTTTTCGCGGATTTGAAACCTTCGTATGCAAACCGGTTAAACACAATTTATCGCATCCAATTTAGTCGATGTTGACTATGCACCCAAGGCTTGCAATAGCCCTCTCATTGGTTGCTGGTGGAGCCCGCGAACTTCAAACAAAAAAATATACGAATTTTATAATTCCTTATCGCATCCATTTTGGGGTTGTCCACGTCAAATTCCGGATTTTCGATAGGCACCTCATTTGTTGTTTATTTTCTGCATTGGCAGTGGTGGGGACAAGGCCCATTCAAATCATAAACAAAATGTGTGGTTGGTGTTGTAGTTTAAATGCGGTGGTTGTAGATTTTATGGCGTGACATAGCAGATTTTAAACAAATGATGGTCGCAGAGGATAAGGGTGTTGTTGCATGGTCAATCCAGGATCTGTCAATGCATTTTTAGGCTACGCCCTTAAATCAAAAAACCGTAAATTGAAATTGCCGAGTTTTTAAATGCGGTCCTTCAATGCACGGTGGCATGGAGACAAAACAAAACAGAAAAAAATTGCTACTGTCCTTCGGCTCTAACTGTTGTTGGATTTAATATTTCAACACCGATGAGTATTCTAGTGCCACCCAATACTCCCAAACGGTCTAGCCATCGAACGATAATGAGTGCTCTATGCCTGCGTAGTTGAAAAAATTCCTTACACTTGAATGGCCTGGATTTGGGAAGGGCCACAACTTTCTAGAATTTTCTTCATTAGTGGTTCTTAGAAATTAAAGGCCATAATTTTCCACTAGATGTAAATGGATAGCAAGTACTGGCAACAACATTTACATTTGTAAATGAATTGATTTCCCGCAGAAGTACACATACGTAGTATTGGAGGTTGATAGTATTTGTTTTAATGAAAGTTAATTATCATTATCATTATCAGTAAAGTCATTTTGAATCTTGGCTAATAAATTTTCTAGATTTTGATTTTCTATATTTTAGTGGAAATTGAAAAGTAGATTTTTCCATCGCATGATTTTGAGCCTTGAATTTTCTATATTTTAGTGGAAATTGAAAAGTAGATTTTTCCACCACACGATTTTGACCCTTTACTAGTAGATTTTCCACATTTTGATTCTCTGTATTTTTTAATGAGTGGTTCGTCGAAATTGAAGGGTATATTTTTTAGCTAGACGGAAATGAACTGCAAGCTCTGGAAGCAAAGTCTACTGGACTGGGCAACAATGGACATGCAGTTGTTTTTTTCTTTTAATCTGCATTGGCGTTTTTTTTTTTTTAATAGAAAACCCATAGATTTTTCTCTTTGAAAGCTAGAGAATTCTTATAAAATTATGTCACATTTACTAACTGTATTATCACAGTGATTCAAGAGAGTAAATAATAATAATAAAAATTAACTCCTACCATGGCATAGAGTATCTTGGTTATTTGAGTTACTTAGATGAAATAGAGTTATGACACTAACCATGGTTCAGATGTTAGTTCATAATATACCTTTTTAATTGAAAAAGGCATTCAAAATTTATTTCATCATACCGAAGACAGTAATTTAAAACATGACACAACACTGCTCCATACATTCAAGTACATTCAAATGATACCTTAGTCAACTTTAATACACTTAGGAGGCTACTGTAATTTAAAACGGTTAGCTATCCAAAGCCCACTGATAAATAAGA
Organism: Pinus albicaulis; assembly: GCA_034641835.2. Classification (NCBI taxonomy): domain Eukaryota; kingdom Viridiplantae; phylum Streptophyta; class Pinopsida; order Pinales; family Pinaceae; genus Pinus; species Pinus albicaulis. The sequence continues at coordinate 1,543,862,491 of CM076582.1, read as the reverse complement.
AGGGTAGGCCATTTACTAAATTTAGTATGGAGGCGTGCCCCCACCTGCAGGTCCCATAATCACATGTCTTTGGTGGCCACTAGTCTAGAGTGGCACATATAAAATCATGGTCTGTCTCACCAATAGCATATTCTCCCTCCACCCGAACCAAAGAAATAACGATCTTGTTAAAATTGCTTTCACATCTTATACATTTGCAACATAGAGCCATAGTGCAAAACCATAGTTGGGAAAACCAGGAAGCCATTGCAGGAATTGTTTGGATTTAGCAGCAAGTTCGAGGAGGAGCCGAAGAGGGTGGATATAGCTATATTATACAGTGAGTTCATGGAGAGGAAAAAGACCGTGTGGGAACTCACATGAGAAGCACGTTTCCTCACCACTTCGTCTCCATAACAAAGTGTAAGCCTGAAGAATTCCACTTAACATTGCATGTTGTTATTCAGGAAGCGATTCAATTAAGGCATAAATAGCTCTGGCCTCTCTGGCCTTGATTTTGTGCTTTATTGAGGGGGAATAGATGGCCATTAAAGCTTCCAGAGATGGAGCAGTTGCATGAGGGCAGACCTCCTCTGTCAAAAGTTGGAGTCCTTTAATCAAATCTTCGTCCCAATTTGCAATGAGTTGTTGCAACCTGTTATGCCCACTGCTAGAAAGGGTCTTCAGTAGCATGACTGAATGAAGTCTCGCATTGCAGTTGCCTCTTAATAATCCATGAAATTGATTTCAGGGTTTTGGACAGAGTAAGAGAATATGCAGTCTCGTCTATCATGGGAACATAATGCGAAATCAAGAGTTCAAGGGTGGCGTAGAATCCCACCCGTCTATTTAGCTAACCTTTGTCCAGGCCCTGACCTTGGGTCATAAGGTGTAGAGGCAGGAAGAATCATTCCACCCTACTAGCTTGATCGAATAGTCGTAACCACCATCAAATTGAAATTAAAAGGAAAGGGCTAGCTCCTACTACTCCCTTCAAATACTGGCTATGACATGACAAAGTATTTGCGACGTTACAAGACTCAAACCGTGGCAGGTTATTTATGGAGTGGATGAATCCAAGGAAGACAAAGGTGTTGGTTGTGCATTGGCTGCAATAAATGACTCGGATTTCATACGCGCGAGATGCTTCTTTAAATAGGTGTTCCACACGTTCTTGATCTCACTGTCAGTTCTTCTTGGCAAGTACGAAGCAATTGTGGACCATCTGCCTTATAAAAAAATTGGGATTAATTCATAATAAGGTAAAATTTTGAAACATTATTCCACTCAAATTATAATTGGGAATCTAGTACCATTCTACAGAAATTTTGGATTATAGTAGACTTCTAACTATATGGTTTAGATCAATATTTTTTGTTGAACTCAGAAAAAACTGCTCCTACAACAATGACTTATGTAGCAATGAGGCTTGCCTCGATTCTTCTACATTTCAACCCCTCCTATACAAAAGCCACGTCTCATGTTCTCACAAAGGGGTTATCTCCTAGAGCTATTAGATTCTTTGGCCTCATGATGGCTAGGGCTTACTGTTTCAGCCAAGTTTGAACCTGATGCCTTTTATTGGCCCCCTTCTGTTGCTTCCTCCGATCCAACAAACAAATTGTTCCCAGTTTCGGCCACTCGGAGAAAGAGCATCCGATTTTCTCTTCATCCTTGCCATCAGTGGTTTTTTCTTCATCCTTTCCATCAATGGTATAGTTCGAAGAAAAAAGAAAGGAACGTTGATCAGATGATAGTCCCAAAGATGGGAAAGAAGCTTGAAATGTTATGTGCAAAGTAGACTGCAGGCGAAACACAACACAACATATGATAATCCATTTCGACACAACAACAACATGCATTGAGCACCTTTCTTGAGCTCAGAGTTTGGTACATGCATTGAGCATCTGGCTTTAGCTCAACACTTACGAGTTTGGTCGTATAATCACATAACATTTAATACTAAACTAATTCTAACATTAGTTTAGTTTCTTCAAAATCCTTTCAAAATACCAAACCCACAGATCAATCTAACCTATGCTTGCCTCTTCCCAACCTCGGATAGAGGCCAAAACCACGAAACCTGATTTAGAATAGCTTTAATATTTTCTGTGAAACACATACTAATAAAAAACAAGTTGAAAGTAATTAATATTATTTTATATTAATGGAGAAATGGTTACACTGTTGTAACATAACTCCTTAAGTTAGGATTAGTTCCTAGGATATAGGAGTTTGTTTACAACTTCTTACTCCTTTGTGATGTACTTATAGATGTATCATTTGATAAATGAATGTAGAGTGTACTCTCCATTTTGTGTAGTCTCCAGGTGCAGTACTCACCTGAGAGCTGCCTCTTCTATTCAATTCAGTTTTTATCATGGTATTAGAGCTCAGATTGGGTGAGCCTAATTTTCTTTAGATCTCTACTTGGCTATAGAGCCCTTGTGGCTACAGAGCCTTCATGACTACATAGCCTTCATGGATACGGTGCACATAGGAGCTTTAACGCTCACAGGAGGAGGTGGGTTGTAGCAAACACTTCACTCACAGGGTCTCAGAATTTTTTTATTTTATTTTATTTTTTCTAAGCACAAGTGGGTCAACGCGTTTTTTAGCATGACAGTCATGTTGATAGGCACAATTAGAGCAAATTTTAGGGCCATACCCGCATTGATTTCGGCTCACTTACACCAATTCACATTTAGCGCGGATTTTGGGTTCAGAAAGGCGCTGACCTCCTTTTTTACGGTTCTGGACATGGGATTTTCCTATTTGTGGTGGATTTGAGTCACAGACACATTTTTTGGTGGCTCTAGACATGGGATTTTCCAGTTTGTGGTGGATCTAAGTCGCAAACACATTTCTTGGCAGTTCTGCACATGGGATTTTCCCGTTTATGGTGGATCTGAGTCACAGACACAACTCCTCTTCAATTCAGTGGTGGATCTGAGTTGCAGTCACAGAGATCATGCCAGATCAGTGGTAGATATGTCATTAGATTCTGGTATGAATTTAATTTTTTGGTTAGCGTAGCTTGTAATTATTCAATTGGTTAGAATTAATAGTAGGATAAGAAATCCGATTAGTCGAGTATGAATAACTTTATAGATACATATCTCAACGAGTCTAGAAAACTTGATGAGTCCAATTATAACAATTGGAAATTCAGGCTACAAACACTTCTTGAGGGAGAAAATGTGTGGTCGATTATCAACGATGATGAGAAGAAACCAAATATTGTAACAGGGACAACTGCACTTATACAAGACTGGGATAAAAGGGAGAACAAGGCAAAAGTATTGCTAAAGATGTTTTTTAAAGACAATATTATCCCACACATCAGAGATGGAAAATCGTCCACTGAGATCTAGACAACGCTCAATAATTTATACCAGACATAAAACACAAATTCAATCTTGTCACTCAAGGGCAAGTTGTTTTCAATGAGGATGGAGGAGAATGAATCCGTTGTTGGATTCATTGCAAGGGTTAAATATTTGAAGGACAGATTGGGTGACATCAGGGATAAGGTGTTTGATTCCGATCTAGTCACAATCACGTTGGACAGAATGAAGGATGAATATCAGATGTTCATCACAATCTTGGAAACACGAGATAAAGCCCCTGCATTTGAAGAATTAACAGGAATTTTATTACAAGAATAAGAGTGGCAGCAGAATTTGATACCTTAGAGTTCCAATCTTGCGTTGATGGCAAAGAGAAAGTTGTACAAAGGGAAACATCCATAGCAACAACATAAAGGTGGAAGCACTTTTCAAAAGAAACCATTTAGAGATATGTGTGCAAATAATTTTTCTGGCATTAAATTCTTTTACTGTGGGAAAAATGGTCATCAAGCTAAGTTATGATTTAAGAAGCAGATAGATGAGGCCAGGAATAAGCAGAGTAAGCACAAAGGATATTTTGTTGATGAAGGTCACAGTCATGATCTACGACTATTTGTAGCTGATTGTGCTCTTTTAGCTTCTGAGGAGGATGAGGATGACAAATGGTATGTTGATTCTGGTGCATCCTCACATATGACAGGTAAGAGAAATTGGTTTGAATTTTTTGAAGAAACCTCTTGCGGATCTAAAATTTATCTAGGAGATGACAAAGGATATGAGATCAAAGGGTACGGTGATATTCCTGTAATGTTGCCTAGCGGTAACATCAGACATATTAAGAATGTGATGTATGTTCATATGATTAAGAATTTAATCTTTGTATCAATGATAATTGATCAAGACCTGCAAGTTGAATTCTTCAAGACATATTGCATCATAAAGTACAACAAGATGGAACCAGTTGCATCAAGATTGCGTGTGAGGAGCCTGTACATATTGAATTTCAAGAGCATGCCACACCAAGCCTTGGTTTCAACAGGATTGATAGCCGAAAATCTTTGGCACCAGAGATTCAGTCACCTTAACTTACAAGACCTCATGCTACTTTAAAGAAAAGGTATGGTCGATGGACTCCCTACTTTTCATAGTGTTCAGTTAGATTTTGATGGATGTGCATTAGGGAGAATACATAGAGAAGAATTTCCTTTGCATGTTGATAGGAAGGAAAGAGATATTCTAGAGTTGGTGCATATAGACATATGCGGACCTATGCAGACTAGGTCGCTAGGTGGTGCATATTATTTTCTACTGTTTACTGATGGTTGCACTAGATTCTCTTGGATATATGTTAGAAAAATTATATGTTATAGAGCAATGAAACACATAAAATATGCGGAAAATACAAGAACACAAAACACGTAAAACTAGAGAGACACAGATATACGTGGTTCATCCAGTTTGGGCTACGTACACCCCGAAAAACCAGTCCTACCTTTCTATTATCTAGCAAAATGAAGAGACACAACCTACAACAGATCTGCTATAATATCCTCTGTTCTCTCTCACAGTCTCCCTATTTGTTTCTCGCTCTAAGAATACACATACAATACACAGCCGCAATACAATACCCTCATACAAAGAGAGGGGTTACCTTTTAGGGCCAAAAACCCTAAACTAAACATAACTTCTACCGTCAGATATTCCGCCTAATGAACGGCCCAGATTGACTAGAAATTACTATTCTTTTACAAGGAAATTTTACATCTGTTCATAGCTTCGGGGGCGCTACCCCCGAAACCCCCCGCCAGGGGGGGGCTCCATAAAGTTGCCGTCGCTCTCCAGACCCCACTATTATTAATTATGGTGGCGTGTCGCTCTTTTTTACGTGTTGTGGTCCAATGTTGTGATACAAAGTAAACAAGATAATTGCCCCACACCAAAATTCTCCCATTTGAGATCATTGTAGCAAATCCACCATCGCTTCATTTGTCAGACAATGACTTTCTTGACTCGTATTTTTCATCTTCTACTGCCATCTCAAGACCACTGAAATTCATACATTTTAGTTTTTCAACAATAAGTAACTTTTGTTAAAGTGTTAAATATATCCTAAGATTCTCCAAGTAGTGGGGTATCTTTTTCTATCAACTTCATCTTCTGGGTATTAATTTAATTGTGATGAATGGTACTTGAGATGTATGTGTTTAGTCCTGGAATGAAATGTTGAGTTCTTTGCAAGATGAATGGCACTTTGGCTATCAATGTATAACATGCCCATATGCTTCTTACCCAATTCATCCATAAACCTTTGTAACCAAATCATTTCTTTACTAGCCTCTGTAGCAACAACATACTCTGCTTCTGTTGTTGAAAGTGCAACAACACTTTGGATTTTTGGAACCCAACTGACAACTGTGTTAGCCACCTATAAAATTTGTTATAACAAAAGGTGGCTAAGACTTTTTGAGCCTTCAAGGAACAAATTTTATTGCTAAAAAGTGTTGTCTCTTGAAGACTCTTGAAGGCCTCATGCTTCTGTCCAAATATTTACTGCTGTTCCCATTTTATACTCAGAAGTTCTGCTGATTTCATGAGAAAATACTGCTGCAAAATCATTGTTTTTTCCCCTTCCTCCACTCAAAGCTAAACTTCATTTTTACTCTCTTTTTCCCCATCATTTTCCTCTGATTTCCATTTTCCCTCATTTTCCCTTCATATAATCCACCTTGCGTAGTTTAAAACTCCTTTTTTAACTATAGCAAAACCCCCAAAACCCTTTGAAAACCATTGAAAATCTATGAAAAAAACCCATTTTGTATTAAGGGTTTAAGCCCCATTAGGCCAAGAATCAACCACTTCCCCACCATAGGCCCACGGTGCTAAGACCAAGCGCTCAGTCCTTTTCGGCACTTATCACATCGCACAAATCCAAGTGCACAAGTCTTTGTGCCATGCCGAAAAGTTCTGTTGCGATTAAGCCTTACGCTTATGCCCTCCGATCAAATTATCATTTCATATAACCCGTGGGCCCACCATCGGGCGCTATAACATTATAAATTTTCACTCCCCGATGGTCTTTTTCCTTTGTAAAACATAAAACCCATTTATCCAAACTTTTGATCTAATAAACCAAAGTCACGTGTTAAATATAAATGGTTAGATCAAAAAGACCCGATGCGCAATCACATCGGAGAAATCCAATGGGTAGATTGAAAAGCCCGAGCCCGAGGCTCTGATTGCGATTAACCCTTTGTTATAATGCCTCGGGCATATTACATTTCATAAAGACCTAGGCCCCACAATCGGGCGCCTTTTCATATATATATAACCCGCCCCCCAAAGCATAAAACCTTTTTATCATATTAAATTTTGGGTTTTTCGTGCTATAAAGTTGTTCCGCCAGTGCAAGTCTTCAAAAATTATTAACTATTAAATATTGGTCCGATCAACGATCACCGCCTTGTCGCATCGCAATATTTCGCCGGATGCCTTTATATGTTTTTTCTCCACCTCCGATTGCGATGGCTCGATCGTGCAATCGCGTCGACTTTTCCCGATCGCACCTTACTTTTCTCCACCTCCGATTAACTACCCCTGAAAAATCCTCAGTCGTTGATCTCCTCCCTGCCTTCCTCAGATCCAACGGTCCTCAGTTGCTCCGATCACGAACCTTTCCCCCCACCTTCGAACCCTCCCACTCATTCTCCATCATTTATCTGATCCGCAGATCAATGGCTCGCGCTACATCGCATCGCGAATTTTCATCGCATGCGTTTGTTTGTCCCCTCCGATCGGCTATCCCTCCGATTCATTATCTGCCATTGATCTGATCCTCAGATCAACGATCAGTGCTTCATCGCATCGCAAATTTACATCGGCGCCATTTGAATGTTGCCTCCGATTGCGATCCTCTGATTTGATCTGGACCGTCCACATGTCTAGATCGGACGGTCCCAGATCGTTCCCACATTATTTCTTTGCCTTCTGCCTTCTGCCAAGAGGATTCCAACACGCAATCCCCGCCGTTTATTTCTGCGCGATCGAAGGTCCTCACATTTTTCTTCCTCCGCTCTTCTTTGACCTCCTCTAAGTAAATCTCCCACCGCTGGATGATTTCCATCCAATGACCATGCTCCTCCCACGCCTTCTAAAGCAGTTTTTCCCCAATTACGCAGGATTTTATAATATTTTCTGTGTTTTGCAGGTGTTTGATGGGTTTTCCATTACTAAAGGCCGAAGGCCGAGAATGACGATTCTCGTGCCTTCCATTCATAAAAGAGAACCGTTCATGGGGCTCTACTCCATGTCTTGTCATTGCGTCATGAGGCAGTGATGCCATACGAACCCTGTGTGGCCCTGCACATCGACAAGACACTGTGTAAATCACGATTAAAAGAGTATCAGTGTTGAAGACAAAAACACCAGAGCAAAGGATTGAAGACAGGTTATGTGGGGATTACGGCTAAGAATGATTATCAAAAGCCTAATCCCCGATTAAAAACATAGTTAAGAAAGAAAATATTAAGTGTTTCATCGACAAAAAGGCCTCCACCGCCACATTTGAGGCGAATTGATCCCTCCCAACTACCATAAGTGCCACCTATGCCTCAAAGCATTCAAACAGAGGCTGAAGTTATTGATCAAACAAAGATATTCGCCTCAGTGCAGCCAGAGAGTTACTTCTACAGGGAAAGTTAATGCAAAAAATATCTGCAGACTTACTCCAAACATGACACAGAGCCTTAAAGTCAATAAAAAGCTCCCGCCGAGCTTTAATCTTAATTGTAAAACAGTTAATACAGCAACACACCTGTAAACTTCTCCATCGAGCCCCTCAAAGGCCAAGAAGTCATCAATCTGTATTAATTGTCCTAAAAGATCTTTTATTCGATCTCACCTCCTCATTCTTCTATAAATACCTCTATAGAAGATGAGCAATTGTTGGTTGCAGAACTTTGAAATATACTTGAGCTCGAAACTTCTGATTGTAAATAGTGTTCGTTGGCCCTTGAAGCTTTGTTTGTTTTTAGATTAGTTAGGCTAACTAGTGAAGATGATTGCTGAACTGAAACATTGGATCTGAAGACTGTAACTGGTTTGACATCAATAACAAGCTTTTTTTTGGAATCCTGGTCTATATCACTGGTGAAGTGCCCCTTTCATCGTTATTGTTTTTCCTTCTATGTATGTCATATTTTTCATTATTCTTTGATAAAGAACAACATTTATAGAGTTAGGATTTACTATTTACCAGTACCCTTCTCTCACTGATAAGCTTTATCTCAATGTTTTCCTCCAATTTGTCCATTTAAGAATGATTCAATACAGTTTAAGCAGTTAGGAATGTTGGTGTTCCCTCGTCCTACTGTTTGCTTCAAACATTGTTCTTGAAAGTTATTTTCATCATTTGCTTATTAAAGTTAGACTAGAAAAGTGATGGTTTGCCCTGTTTCTAGTTTCTATTCTCCAAAGGCAGATTCTGAAGGTTTCCCTTGGTGTTGGCTGAAAGCAGACTTGGTTTAAAAGTACCTTATCTGATCTTAAGTTACACTTTGTTTCTCTTAAGTGTTTTCATACTTTTTGAAGATAATTATGCGGATTACTGGATTGTTTGTCAATTAAGCTGCTTTAATATAGACTTGCCCAAGAAAGTTTATGGTTAGCCATGTTCTTGGTTGGTTTTAAACAGTTACTTAAGAGGCTTTTCTTGTTTGGACTGACTATAAATCCTTGGTGAATTTATTATCAGTTTCCACCCCTCCAACACTTTATTGTTTCCATTCCATCATTTTAATCTCAATGATCTTGTGATATAGATGACTTTCCCCTTAAATCACTCTTGATGTTGTTGCTCAATTAAAGCCCTAATATGACTCCATAGCCCAATGGACTAAAACCAACTTTATATCTATCTTTTAGAAAAAGCTATTCTATTCACTTGCAACTTCTCACCTTTGAAACTCTTTCCATTTAGGACTTTCCCTCAAACAATAATCATGCTCAACCATCCAAAAAACAAACAAACTCTTGACCTTCATAACTAACCTAATATTATTACCCCAAAACTTCGAAGACAAATCCATCTTTTCACTTATTGGAGAGATCCCTCTCCAGATTTAGGAGGGCTAGATCCTAGAATCCCAAAGTGGTTGAAATAATGTTGTTTCTATGATTGGAATTTTCCATTCTTGCTAATTACAGATTCCTAACATTTCTGGCGACTCCGCTGGGGAACTCAGTTGAATTTTCACCTTAGGTCCCTCTAAAATTCATAAAACTTTGTGAGTAAAAAGTAGCCTTTTCAAGCACTACCAAGAAATGGTAATCATGATGAAACTTGTTTGAATCAGTGATAAACTAGGCAAACCCTAGGATTCTCATAGGACTTTATCTAACCTTGAAAAATCAGCTGGCTTAGCCATAAGAGTAGACTGCCTTTGTCTCTTAACCATAGCTAAGTTTTGAAACAGAGTTAGGATATTCTTAGAAACCACACAACTGAAAAATAACTCAGAAAAACCTAAAAATATTTCAGATTGGAATTCAATAAATATGGTGGTGGACCATAAAACCTTTTGCCTCCTTAGGAGCTAAAAACTTCCACTTGGCGACTCCACAATCCAAACAGACCTTAAGACTCCACTGGGAAGAACCCTTATCATTATAATATCATTCAAACTCAGTTAGAGGACTGTAGGATTAAAATTTGTGCAAACAGATTAGTTAACCTCTTAAAGATTTTCATATCTGGTTGAAATTTTCTTGTTTATTTGGGTCTAAAAATGATCCGGATTTATGCAGGAACGCAACAGAATAAACACATAACCATAAAGACAGAGATGCAGCGGAAATAACACTTCATTTCATTAATATCAAAGAACTGAAATTTGCTTACAGACAACGGAAATAAAACTAGCTAGGGTACTGGTAGCTATCTCTGAGAAGAGATGTGGTGGCTACAGACCTCTGAACTGCTTTACAATGAGGCGCGAGGGCCTATTTATTATTGAGAAAAAATGGAGAACCCTAAACAGCGTTCCTTTGTTTTTCGAGGGCCTCCTCGAGCAATATTTTGATAGGATCTCCTGCTCCCTCATCTTTCTTTTCGTCCCCCATGGGCGTCCGTCGAGGTTTGCGAGGCTGATCTTGCAAAGGTTCCACCAGATCAAGCCCTAGCTCCTTATACCCCGACCTCGTTGGGACATGCAAAGAAGGATCGAGAAAAAGCAGACCGCTCTGATACCACTGATCCGGATTTATGCAGGAACGCAACAGAATAAACACATAACCATAAATACAGAGATGCAGCGGAAATAACACTTCATTTCATTAATATCAAAGAACTGAAATTCGCTTACAGACAATGGAAATAAAACTAGCTAGGGTACTGGTAGCTATCTCTGAGAAGAGATGTGGTGGCTACAGACCTCTGAACTGCTTTACAATGAGGCGCGAGGGCCTATTTATTATCGAGAAACAATGGAGAACCCTAAACATCCCAAAAACCTAACCCTAGGAGATGAAGCGCCAAAACTATGGGCCCCGTTTGGGTAAATTGGTGTTTCAACTTCCCAGGGACGTAACTTTGGCATACTATCTCCGTTTGACGCACATGATACATCATTAGAAAGCTCTATCCGAGGACTACACTCACGGACGAATTTTATCGGCACCCGCCGGCGCTTTGATACCCAAAAAACGTCGTTTAGGGCCTCAAAACGGCTCCGGAAGTTCAGGACCCGAAAAACTGCTAAAAATAGTAAGTTATGCCGAAACTGGAAAACTGAAAGAGACAATGGTGGGGGGCCAAGTGGAATAGGTGGGTGGCCACCAATATCCACCTGGATCATTCCTCCCCCCTTAGGAAGCAATGGTCCTCATTGCGTTAAGTTCCTCCATGAGATGAGGAAATTTCTGCTGAACTTGGTCCCTGGTGAACCACTTTCCTTGGTGCAGGAGTTGGCCAGCTTTGACAACCCGATACAGTTGGATCTTCTGTTGGCGAGTGTTCTTGATTTGTATGTCCATGATACAATCTGTGGTGGCCTGTTCCATGCAGTCTGGGTTTAACTCTGTTGGTGTGAGTTGTTCTGCAATGTCCGAGGTGTCCAGTAGAGGTGGAAAGTAAGGACGAAGGCGATCCACATTGAAGACTGGGTGCAGACCAAGGAGTGGTGGAATACTAAGCTCGAAGGCATTGTTACCTACAGCCTTGGTGATGGTGTACGGCCCGTATCGGAGCGGGCGAAGCTTGCGGTGAGGTCCAGTGAGGCGCTCCTTCTGCAAATGTAGCCATACTTTGTCGCCAACCTGGAAGTGGTGTGGCACCCGGTGTTGATCATGGCGCTGCTTGTACTTCGCATTGGCTCTGTCCAATATATCATGAACCTGTTGGCGGATGTGTTGAATGCGCTCGATGAAGCTACTTGCTTTGTCAACTTCAGACCGGACATGAGCTGAATCGGCCTGAGCAGCTGCAAACGGCATGGCTATGTCAATGGGACATAGTGGTTGGAATCCCAAGCCCACCTGAAAGGGGCTATGGCCAATTGAACTGTGGAGAGCCCGGTTATAACTGTGTTGTACATAGGGGAGGCTCTCGTCCCACGTGCGTGGATGCTTTGAGTTGTACATGCGCAGAATGTGTACAATCATTCTGTTGACGACCTCTGTCTGGCCATCTGTTTGGGGATGGAAAGCTGTGGACTTGGTGAGCTTGGTATCCAACATCGACCAGAGGCTGGACCAAAATGTGCTAAGGAACCTGCTATCTCGATCTGATATGATAGACTGTGGGATCCCAAAGTGCACCCACACTCGTTCAAAGAAGAGTTTAGCAGTGGCTTCTGCTGTGATATTCTTCTTACAGGCCGCCATGATGGCTATCTTCGAGAATCTGTCAACGACCACGAAAACACAGTCATTTCCATTCTTAGTAGAAGGCAGGCCCGACATGTAATCCATGGAGATGGATTCCCACCCGCCGACTAGGGGTAGGCAAAGGGTCCATGTCTTGCTCGCTTCGATGGCCTGCTTTTGGTCGGCACAAGCAGTGCAGGATCTGATGTGATTCTCGACATCCTTTCGAAGGTTTGGCCAATAGAAATACTTCTGCAGGATTGCTACTATTTTCTCTACCCCGAAATGCCCAGCGACTCGACTGTAGTGTGCTTCCCATATCATATTGGCACGCTTGCTTGAAGGAACACAAAGGTGTCCCAGGTGACATAAAAGTGCATCTTGAGGTGAAAATTTGGAACTTGCGTACCCCCCAATAGTGCCTTGTAAGTGTGGCCGAATTTTGGGTCACTCTCATAGAGAAGAGGCCAATCAGAAGTCTCATGCCCACAAGAGTTTAGCATGGTGGTGAGCGCCACGATCGGTGGTCGCTTGAGGCAGTTTGCAACATTATTGGTGCTACCCTTCTTGTACTTGATGCTCAAATGAAACTGTTGCAGATATGTGGACCACTTCTGATGGCGATCATTCTGTAACTTCCCTTGTGTCTGTATGAACTGCAGGGGTCGGTGGTCTATGTGGATGATTGTTTCCTTCCCCAAAATGTAATGCTTCCATTGTCGACAGGCTTGCACAATGGAATACATTTCTTTGTCATAGGTGGGATACTTGCGAACTGTCTCAGACAATGTCTCACTGTGATATGCCACTGGATGTCCCTGTTGAGTAAGAACTGCCCCAATAGCATAGTCAGAGGCATCTGTCTCGATCTCAAACGGCTGCTGCAAGTCTGGTAAGGTGAGCACTGGGGCAGAACATAGGCGATTTTTCAATTCTTTTAACGCCTTCTGTTGAGGTTCTGACCAAAAGAATTTTTCTCTCGCTCCTCCTTTGGTGACTTGACTCAAGGGCCAAGTGATATGAGAGAATCCCAACACGAATCTACTGTAGAAATTAGCAAGACCCAGAAAGCTGCGAAGCTCTGTTATAGTAGTCGGGGCTGGCCAATCCCGAATGACTTGGATCTTGGCTGGATCCACATGCACCACCCTTTCATCAATAATGTATCCCAGATATTGAACCTGGGTCATGCCAAACGTGCACTTCTCCAAATTGGCACACAACTTGTGTTGCCGCAGTGTTTGGAGGACTTGTCGGATGTGATGAATGTGCTCTTCCCAAGTCTTGCTGAAGATCAGAATGTCATCCAAGTACACCACTACGAATGAGTTGGTGAATGGCCGCAAGATGTCGTCCATCATCCTCATGAAGGTTGCGGAAGCATTCGTCAACCCGAAAGGCATGACCAGCCATTCAAAAAGGCCTTCCTTAGCTTTGAAGGCAGTCTTCCACACATCAGAGGGTTCAATTGGTACCTGGTGATACCCAGACTTCAGGTCGATCTTACCGAAATATTTTGCACCTTGGAGTTGGTCCAGAAGGTCATCAATCCGTGGGATTGGGTACCTATTCCGGACAGTGATCTTGTTCAGCGCCCGATAGTCAATACAGAGTCTCCACGTCCCATCCTTCTCGTACCAACACGACGGCCCCAAGGTGGCGATGAACTTGGTCCGATGTGACCTTTCGCAACACCCCGACCGCCTCTGATTTCACTTTCCGTAAATGTAGCCGATAGATCGGTCCATTGGGTAGCGGCGCACCTGGGGTCAGATCAATCGGGTGCTTGACCTGGCAGTGCAGAGGAACCCCCGTGGGTGAGGTGAAGATGTCCCCGTACTCCTCCACGACCTTATCCATTTGTTGTCGTCGTGCAGAGGGGCCCTGTCTGGAGGTCGTGGCCACAGTCTTCTTCTTGCCCTGGGGGCGGATCATCAGGAAAACGAATTTCCTGGTTTGGGAAATGAGCTTACTACATTGTTTTGCGGTAACCAAAGAGATAGTCGTAGGAGGTGGTACCTCTGGTATCCTGTACAACTTATTTCCCAAAGTAATAATAACAGCACGAGGTCGAGACTCATACACAGCATGACGCTTCCACCAGTATGGTTGTCCTAATAATACATCAGAAACATCAATAGGAGCAACATCACATAATACCTCATCCGTGAAGGGCTTGATGCTATAGGGAAGGCGACACTGCTGGCTGACGCGGAGATCTCGTCCTTGGTGAAGCCACCCGATGGTGTATGGATGTGGGTGAGCCGTGGTCGGCAAGCCCAACCGCTTCACGGCGTCTGCTGAAATGAGGTTCTTTTGGCTCCCATTGTCGACAATGAACTGTACAGGGGAGCCCTTTACCCACATCTTGGAGTGGAAGAGACGTTCCTCCTCCTCTGGATCTTCCGGTTCCTCCTTCTGGACCTTTGTAGTGGCAACAGTGGCGTTGGGCTCCGCATCAATAATCTCTTTCCCTTTTTCATTCCCCTTTTCAGGTTCTGATTCGGAGTCGGAGCATGCATCTGACTCAGAAGCCCTCATCTCGGCCACTAGCGACTGCTTGGCCCGGCACTCACTTGTGTTGTGAGTGGAGCTCTTATGGAACTCACACCACTTTCCCGTGTCCTTCTTTGGCTTTACGGTGTTGTTCTTTTCTTGTGGCTTTGACGGGTTGTCTTTAGCCGCCATGCTCCGTCCTTTGTTCTGCGGTTTGGAAGCACCTTTTCCTTGCTTTTGATTCACAGATCCAAAGTCTCGCTTCTTCTGTTTGAATTTCTGCTCAATCTTGGCAGCATACCGGTATGCCGTACTAAGCGAGGAGATGTCGAGGAACTCCATTTCCTCCTGAATGTATCTGTGCAGACAGCTGCGATACTTTAGCACCAAATGTTTCTCTGAATCTTTGATACCCAACTTTGTGCGCAGTGTATGGAACATATTCGTCAGCTCGTGCACATCTTGATCCCTTTGTTGTCGCAGCGTGGTCCATTGTATGTACTTGTCCTCATAGCTCCCCACAGGATAGTACTGTTCCTTGACGGCGTCTCGGAAAGAATTCCAAGTTGGTATGGCCGAGAACAGAGAGGGTTCTGTCTGGTCCTTGTTCTCACAGTAGGTTTCCCACCAGTTCTTAACATGGGGGGTAGCTTTGAGGAGTGCAAAAATAATCTTCTCCCGGTCTGAAAAGTCATGAACAGAGAAATATCCTTCTAATAGATTCAACCATCTATCTACGGCATCCGCGTCTATTTGACCCTCAAATATGGGAATGTCAAAATTTACTTGTACCTTAAAGGGAGTCGCAACTCCAGAGTGGCTATTGGCTGCAGATGCGCCGCCGGTGGGCAGCCGTTGAAGGATCTGAGCAAAGTTATCCATCATCGCGTTCCTTTATTTTTCGAGGGCCTCCTCAAGCAATATTTTGATAGGATCTCCTGCTCCCTCATCTTTCTTTTAGTCCCCCATGGGCATCCGTCAAGGTTTGCGAGGCCGATCTTGCAAAGGTTCCACCAGATCAAGCCCTAGCTCCTTATACCCCGACCTCGTTGGGGACATGCAAAGAAGGATCGAGAAAAAGCAGACCGCTCTGATACCACTGATCCAGATTTATGCAGGAACGCAACAGAATAAACACATAACCATAAATATAGAGATGCAGCGGAAATAACACTTCATTTCATTAATATCAAAGAACTGAAATTTGCTTACAGACAGAATGGAAATAAAACTAGCTAGGGCACTGGTAGCTATCTCTGAGAAGAGATGTGGCGGCTACAGGCCTCTGAACTGCGTTACAATGTGGCTCAAGGGCCTATTTATTATTGAGAAACAATGGAGAACCCTAAACATCCCAAAAACCTAACCCTAGGAGATGAAGCGCTAAAACTATGGGCCCCGTTTGGGTAAATTGGTGTTTCAACTTCCCAGGGACGTAACTTTGGCATACTATCTCCGTTTGACGCACATGATACATCATTAGAAAGCTCTATCCGCGGACTAAAGCTTTCGGGACGAATTTGATGATCAAATTCGCTGGGCGCTTTGATACCCAAAAAACGTCGTTTAGGGTCTCAAAACGGCTCCGGAAGTTCAGGACCCGAAAAACTGCTAAAAATAGTAAGTTATGCCAAAACTGAAAAACTGAAAGAGACAATGGTGGGGGCCCAAGTGGAATAAGCGGGTGGCCACCAATATCCACCTGGATCATTCCTCCCCCCTTAGGAAGCAATGGTCCCCATTGCGTTAAGTTCCTCCATGAGATGAGGAAATTTCTGCTGAACTTGGTCCCTGGTGAACCACTTTCCTTGGTGCAGGAGTTGGCCACTTTGACAACCCGATACAGTTGGATCTGTTGTTGACGAGTGTTCTTGATTTGCATGTCCATGATAAAAAAATTGGTGGCTCCGGTTTCCATGGACAAAAGTTTAACTCGTTGGTGTGAGTTGTTCTGCAATGTCTGAGGTGTCCAGTAGAGCTGGGAAGTAAGGACGAAGGCGATCCACATTGAAGACTGGGTGCAGACCAAGGAATGGTGGAATACTAAGCTTGAAGGCATTGTTCCCTACAGCCTTGGTGACGGTGTATGGCCCATATCGAAGCGGGCGAAGCTTGCGGTGGGGTCCAGTGAGGCGCTCCTTCTGCAAATGTAGCCATACTTTGTCGCCCACCTGGAAGTTGTGTGGCACCCGGTGTTGCTTGTACTTTGCATTGGCTCTGTCCAATATATCATGAACTTGTTGGCGGCTGTGTTGAATGCGCTCGATGAAGCTACTTGCTTTGTCAACTTCAGACTGGACATGGGCTGAATCGGCCTGAGCAGCTGCAAATGGCATGGCTACATCAATGGGACATAGTGGCTAGAATCCCAAGCCCACCCGAAAGGGGCTATGGTCGATTGAACTGTGGAGAGCCTAATTATAACTATGTTGTACATAGGGGAGGCTCTCGTACCATTTGCGTGGATTATTTGAATTGTACATGCGCAGAATGTGTACAATCATTCTATTGACGACCTCTGTCTGGCCATCTGTTTGGGGATGGAAAGATGTGGACTTGGTGGGGTCCGTGTCCAACATCGACTGCAGGCCGGACCAAAATGTGCCGAGGAACCCGCTCCTGTTATCTCGATCCGATATGATGTGGATCGTGGTCCCAAAGTGCACCCACACCTGCTCAAAGAAGAGTTTAGCAGTGGCTTCTGCTGTGATATTCTTCTTGCAGGCCGCCATAATGGCCATCTTCGAGAATCTGTCGACGACCACAAAAACACAGTCATTTCCCTGCTTAGTAGAAGGCAGGCCCGACATGTAATCCATGGAGATGGATTCCCAAGGTCAATTAGGGGTAGGTAGAGGAGTATATAGGCCTTGCTTCTTGATGGTCGGTTTGGCAATGGCACAAGCAGTGCAGGATCTGATGTGTTTCTCGACATCCTTTCGAAGGTTCGGCCAATAGAAATACTTCTGTAGTATTGCTACTGTTTTCTCGACCCCGAAATGCCCAGCGACTCGACTGTAGTGTGCTTCCCATATCATCTGGGCACGCTCGCTTGAAGGAACACAAAGGTGTCCCAGGTGACATAAAAGTGCATCTTGGAGGTGAAAATTTGGAACTTGTGTGCCCCCCAAGAGTGCCTTGTAAGTGTGGCCGAATTCTCGGTCACTCTCATAGAGAAGCGGCCAATCAGAAGTCCCGTGCCCACAAGAGTTGAGCACGGTGGTGAGCGCCACGATCGGTGGTCGACTGAGGCAGTCCGCAACATTATTGGTGCTACCCTTCTTGTACTTGATGTTCAAATGAAACTGTTGCAGATATGTGGACCACTTCTGATGGCGATCATTCTGCAACTTCCCTTGTGTCTGTATGAACTGCAGGGGCCGGTGGTCTCTGTGGATGATTGTTTCCTTCCCCAAAATGTAATGCTTCCATTGTCGACAGGCTTGCACAATGGAATACATTTCTTTGTCATAGGTGGGATACTTGCGAACTGTCTCAGACAATGTCTCACTGTGATATGCCACCGGATGTCCCTGTTGAGTAATAACTGCCCCAATAGCATAGTCAGAGGCATCTGTCTCGATCTCAAACGGCTGCTGCAAGTCTGGTAAGGTGAGCATCGGAAGTGCAATGCAGGCGATTTTTCGACCCTTGAACGCTTTCCTCGGTTGAGGTTTCGACCAAAAGAATTTTGCTCTCGCTCCTCCCTGGTGACTTGACTCAAGGGGGGGGGGGGCTAAGTGATAAGAGAGATTCCCAAAGACGAATCTACTTGTGAGAAATTAGCAAGACCTGAAACGCGTCATATAAGAGCTCTGGCCGTCAATCCCGAATGACTTGGATCTTGGCTAGATCCACATGCACCCCCCTTTCATCAATAATGTATCCCAGATATTGAACCTGGGTCATGCCAAAAGTGAACTTCTCCAAATTGGCACACAACTTGTGTTGCCGCAGTGTTTGGAGGACTTGTCGGATGTGGTGAAGGTGCTCTTCCCAAGTCTCGCTAAAGATCAGAATGTCTCCAAGTACACCACTACGAATGAGTTGGTGAATGGCCGCAAGATGTCGTCCATCATCCTCATGAAGGTTGCGGGAGCATTCGTCAACCCGAAAGGCATGACCGCCCATTCAAAAAGGCCTCTCCCTTAGTCATGCGCCCGCCACACGTAGGGTTCAATTGGTACCGGTGATACCCAGTTCGGTCGATCTAATCGAAATATTTTGCACCTTGGAGTTGGTCCGTGTAAGGTCACTCATCCGCGGGGATTGGTACCTATTCCGGATGCTGATCTGCTTCGTGTCGCCCGATAGTCAATACGCAGTCTCCACGTCCCATCCTTCGTACCAACACGACCCAAGTTCCCCCACAGGCGATGAACTTGTCCGATGTGACCTTCGCAATGTGCCTCCCGAATCCGCCTTGATTTCATCATTTTCCGGTAATCGCAGCGTCGATAGATCGGGCCATTGGGTAGCGGCGCACCTGGGGTCAGATCAATCGGGTGCTTGACCTGGCAGTGCAGAGGAACCCCTGTGGGTGAGGTGAAGATGTCCCCGTACTCCTCCACGACCTTATCCATTTGTTGTTGTCGTGCAGAGGGGCCCTGTCTGGAGGTCGTGGCCACAGGCTTCTTCTTGCCCTGGGGGCGGATCATCAGGAAAACGAATTTCCCGGTTTGGGAAATGAGCTTACTGCATTGTTTTGCAGTAACCAAAGAGATAGCGGCAGGAGGTGGTACCTCTGGTATCCTGTACAACTTATTTCCCAAAGTAACAATAACAGCACGAGGTCGAGACTCATACACAGCACGACGCTTCCACAAGTATGGTTGTCCTAATAATACATCAGAAACAATAGGAGCAACGTCACATAATACCTCATCCGTGAAGGGCTTGATGCTATAGGGAAGGCGGCACTGCTGGCTGACGCGGAGATCTCGTCCCTGGTGAAGCCACCCGATGGTGTATGGATGTGGGTGAGCTGTGGTCGGCAAGCCCAACCGCTTCACGGCGTCTGCTGAAATGAGGTTCTTTTGGCTCCCATTGTCGACAATGAACTGCACAGGGGAGCCCTTTACCCACATCTGGGAGTGGAAGAGACGTTCCTCCTCCTCTGGATCTTCCGGTTCCTCCTTCTGGACCTTTGTAGTGGCAACAGTGGCGTTGGGCTCCGCATCAATAATATTTTTCCCTTTTTCATTCCCCTTTTTAGGTTCTGATTCGGAGTCGGAGCATGCATCTGACTCAGAAGCCCTCATCTCGGCCACTAGCGACTGCTTGGCCCGACACTCACTTGTGTTGTGAGTGGAGCTCTTATGGAACTCACACCACTTTCCCATGTCCTTCTTTGGCTTTACGGTGTTGTTATTTTCTTGTGGCTTTGGTGGGTTGTCTTTAGCCGCCATGCCTTGGCTCTGTCCTTTGTTCTGCAGTTTCGAAGCACCTTTTCCTTGCTTTTGATTCGCAGATCCAAAGTCTCGCTTCTTCTGTTTGAATTTCTGCTCAATCTTGGCAGCATACCGGTATGCCGTACCAATCGAGGAGATGTCGAGGAACTCCATTTCCTCCTGAATGTATCTGTGCAGACAGCTGCGATACTTTAGCACCAAATGTTTCTCTGAATCTTTGATACCCAACTTTGTGCGTAGGGTATGGAATAGATTCGTCAGCTCGTGCACATCTTGATCCCTTTGTTGTCGCAGCGTGGTCCATTGTATGTACTTGTCCTCATAGCTCCCCACGGGATAGTACTGTTCCTTGACGGCGTCTCGAAAAGAATTCCAAGTTGGTACGGCCGAGAACAGAGAGGGTTCTGTCTGGTCCTTGTTCTCACAGTAGGTTTCCCACCAGTCCTTAACATGGGGGGTAGCTTCGAGGAGTGCAAAAATAATCTTCTCCCGGTCTGAAAAGTCATGAACAGAGAAATATCCTTCTAATAGATTCAACCATCTATCTACGGCATCTGCGTCTATTCGACCCTCAAATATGGGAATGTCAAAATTTACTTGTACCTTAAAGGGAGTCGCAACTCCAGAGTGGCTACTGGATGCAGATGCGCCGCCGGTGGGCAGCCGTTGAAGGATCCGAGCAAAACTATCCATCATCGCGTTCCTTTGTTTTTCGAGGGCCTCCTCGAGCAATATTTTTATAGGATCTCCTGCTCCCTCATCTTTCTTTTCGTCCCCCATGGGCGTCCGTCGAGGTTTGCGAGGCTGATCTTGCAAAGGTTCCACCAGATCAAGCCCTAGCTCCTTATACCCCGACCTCGTTGGGGACATGCAAAGAAGGATCGAGAAAAAGCAGACCGCTCTGATACCACTGATCTGAATTTATGCAGGAACGCAACAGAATAAACACATAACCATAAATACAGAGATGCACCGGAAATAACACTTCATTTCATTAATATCAAAGAACTGAAATTTGCTTACAGACAGAATGGAAATAAAACTAGCTAGGGCACTGGTAGCTATCTCTGAGAAGAGATGTGGCGGCTACAGGCCTATGAACTGCTTTACAATGAGGCGCGAGGCCTATTTATTATTGAGAAACAATGGAAAACCCTAAACATCCCAAAAACCTAACCCTAGGAGATGAAGCGCCAAAACTATGGGCCCCGTTTGGGTAAATTGGTGTTTCAACTTCCCAGGGACGTAACTTTGGCATACTATCTCCGTTTGACGCATATGATACATCATTAGAAAGCTCTATCCGAGGACTACAGCTGTCAGGACGAATTTTATCAGAAAATTCGCTGGCGCTTTCATACCCAAAAAACGTCGTTTAGGGCCTCAAAACGGCTCCGGAAGTTCAGGACCCGAAAAACTGCTAAAAATAGTAAGTTATGCCGAAACTGAAAAACTGAAAGAGATAATGGTGGGGGCCCAAGTGGAATAGGCGGGTGGCCACCAATATCCACCTGGATCATTCCTCCCCCCTTAGGAAGCAATGGTCCCCATTGCGTTAAGTTCCTCCATGAGATGAGGAAATTTCCGCTGAACTTGGTCCCTGGTGAACCACTTTCCTTGGTGCAGGAGTTGGCCAGCTTTGACAACCCGATACAGTTGGATCTGCTGTTGACGAGTGTTCTTGATTTGCATGTCCATGATACACTCTGTGGTGGCCTGTTCCATGCAGTCTGGGTTTAACTCTGTTGGTGTGAGTTGTTCTGCAATGTCCGAGGTGTCCAGTAGAGGTGGAAAGTAAGGACGAAGGCGATCCACATTGAAGACTGGGTGCAGACCAAGGAATGGTGGAATACTAAGCTCGAAAGAATTGTTACCTACAGCCTTGGTGATGGTGTACGGCCCGTATCGGAGCGGGCGAAGCTTGCGGTGAGGTCCAGTGAGGCGCTCCTTCTGCAAATGCAGCCATACTTTATCGCCCACCTGGAAGTTGTGTGGCACCCGGTGTTGATCATGGCGCTGCTTGTACTTTGCATTAGCTCTGTCCAATATATCATGAACCTGTTGGCGGATGTGTTGAATGCGCTCGATGAAGCTACTTGCTTTGTCAACTTCAGACTGGACATGCGCTGAATCGGCCTGAGCAGCTACAAATGGCATGGCTACGTCAATGGGACATAGTGGATGGAATCCCAAGCCCACCTGAAAGGGGCTATGGCCAATTGAACTGTGGAGAGCCCGGTTATAACTATGTTGTACATAAGGGAGGCTCTCGTCCCATGTGCGTGGATGCTTTGAATTGTACATGCGCAGAATCTGTACAATCATTCTGTTGACGACCTCTGTCTGGCCATCTGTTTGGGGATGGAAAGCTGTGGACTTCGTGAGCTTTGTGTCCATCGTTGACCAGAGGCTGGACCAAAATGTGCTGAGGAACCTGCTATCTCGATTTGATATGATAGACTGTGGGATCCCAAAGTGAACCCATACTCGTTCAAAGAAGAGTTTAGCAGTAGCTTCTGCTGTGATATTCTTCTTACAGGCCGCCATAATGGCCATCTTCGAGAATCTATCAACGACCACGAAAACACAGTCATTGCCATTCTTAGTAGAGGGCGGTCCCGACATGTAATCCATGGAGATGGATTCCCATGGTCGACTAGGGGTAGGTAGTGGAGTATATAGGCCTTGCTTCTTGATGGTCGGCTTAGCAATGGCACAAGCAGTGCAGGATCTGATGTGCTTCTCGACAGCCTTTCGAAGGTTCGGCCAATAGAAATACTTCTGTAGTATTGCTACTGTTTTCTCGACCCCGAAATGCCCAGCGACTCGACTGTAGTGTGCTTCCCATATCATCTTGGCACGCTCGCTTTAAGGAACACAAAGGTGTCCCAGGTGACATAAAAGTGCATCTTGGAGGTGAAAATTTGGAACTTGCATGCCCCCCAAGAGTGCCTTGTAAGTGTGGCCGAATTCCGGGTCACTCTCATAGAGAAGCGGCCAATCAGAAGTCTCGTGCCCACAAGAGTTGAGCACGGTGGTGAGCGCCACGATCGGTGGTCGGCTGAGGCAGTCTGCAACATTATTGGTGCTGCCCTTCTTGTACTTGATGTTCAAATGAAACTGTTGCAGATATGTGGACCACTTCTGATGGCGATCATTCTGCAACTTCCCTTGTGTCTGTATGAACTGCAGGGGCCGGTGGTCTGTGTGGATGATTGTTTCCTTCCCCCAAATGTAATGCTTCCATTGTCGACAGGCTTGCACAATGGAATACATTTCTTTGTCATAGGTGGGATACTTGCGAACTGTCTCAGACAATGTCTCACTGTGATATGCCACCGGATGTCCCTGTTGAGTAAGAACTGCCCCAATAGCATAGTCAGAGGCATCTGTCTCGATCTCAAACGGCTGCTGCAAGTCTGGTAAGGTGAGCACTGGGGCAGAACATAGGCGATTTTTCAATTCTTTGAACGCCTTCTGTTGAGGTTCCGACCAAAAGAATTTTGCTCTCGCTCCTCCTTTGGTGACTTGACTTAAGGGCCAAGTGATATGAGAGAATCCCAACACGAATCTACGGTAGAAATTAGCAAGACCCAGAAAGCTGCGAAGCTCTGTTATAGTAGTCGGGGCTGGCCAATCCCGAATGACTTGGATCTTGGCTGGATCCACATGCACCCCCTTTCATCAATAATGTATCCCAGATATTGAACCCGGGTCATGCCAAACTTGCACTTCTCCAAATTGGCACACAACTTGTGTTGCCGCAGTGTTTGGAGGACTTGTCGGATGTGATGAAGGTGCTCTTCCCAAGTCTTGCTGAAGATCAGAATGTCATCCAAGTACACCACTACGAATGAGTTGGTGAATGGTCGCAAGATGTCGTCCATCATCCTCATGAAGGTTGCGGGAGCATTCGTCAACCCGAAAGGCATGACCAGCCATTCAAAAAGGCCTTCCTTAGCTTTGAAGGCAGTCTTCCACACATCCGAGGGTTCAATTGGTACCTGGTGATACCCAGACTTCAGGTCGATCTTACTGAAATATTTTGCACCTTGGAGTTGGTCCAGAAGGTCATCAATCCGTGGGATTGGGTACCTATTCCGGACAGTAATCTTGTTCAGTGCCCGATAGTCAATACAGAGTCTCCACGTCCCATCCTTTTTCCGTACCAACACGATCGGGCTCCCACATGGTGATGAACTTGGTCTGATGTGACCTTTCTGCAACAGCTCCTGAATCTGCCTCTTGATTTCATCATTTTCCAGAACAGAGCGTCGATAGATCGGTCCTTTGGGTAGCGGCGCACCTGGGGTCAGATCAATCGGGTGCTTGACCTGGCAGTGCAGAGGAACCCCTGTGGGTGAGGTGAAGATGTCCCCGTACTCCTCCACGACCTTATCCATTTGTTGTTGTCGTGCAGAGGGGCCCTGTCTGGAGGTCGTGGCCACAGTCTTCTTCTTGCCCCGGGGGCGGATCATCAGGAAAACGAATTTCCTGGTTTGGGAAATGAGCTTACTACATTGTTTTGCAGTAACCAAAGAGATAGTCGTAGGAGGTGGTACCTCTGGTATCCTGTACAACTTATTTCCCAAAGTAATAATAACAGCACGAGGTCGAGACTCATACACAGGATGACGCTTCCACAAGTATGGTTGTCCTAATAATACATCAGAAACATCAATAGGAGCAACGTCACATAATACCTCATCCGTGAAGGGCTTGATGCTATAGGGAAGGCGGCACTGCCGGCTGACGCGGAGATCTCGTCCTTGGTGAAGCCACCCGATGGTGTATGGATGTGGGTGAGCTGTGGTCGGCAAGCCCAACCGCTTCACGGCGTCTGCTGAAATGAGGTTCTTTTGGCTCCCATTGTCGACAATGAACTGTACAGGGGAGCCCTTTACCCACATCCGGGAGTGGAAGAGACGTTCCTCCTCCTCTGGATCTTCCGGTTCCTCCTTCTGGACCTTTGTAGTGGCAACAGTGGCGTTGGGCTCCGCATCAATAATCTGTTTCCCTTTTTTATTCCCCTTTTCAGGTTCTGATTCGGAGTCAGAGCATGCATCTGACTCAGAAGCCCTCATCTCGGCCACTAGCGACTGCTTGGCCCGACACTCACTCTAGTTGTGAGTGGAGCTCTTATGGAACTCACACCACTTTCCCGTGTCCTTCTTTGGCTTTACGGTGTTGTTCTTTTCTTGTGGCTTTGGTGGGTTTTCTTTAGCCGCCATGCCTTGGCTCTGTCTTTTGTTCTGCGGTTTGGAAGCACCTTTTCCTTGCTTTTGATTCGCAGATCCAAAGTCTCGCTTCTTCTGTTTGAATTTCTGCTCAATCTTGGCAGCATACCGGTATGCCGTACCAAGCGAGGAGATGCCGAGGAACTCCATTTCCTCCTGAATGTATCTGTGCAGACAACTGCGATACTTTAGCACCAAATGTTTCTCTGAATCTTTGATACCCAACTTTGTGCGCAGGGTATGGAACAGATTCGTCATCTCGTGCACATCTTGATCCCTTTGTTGTCGCAGCGTGGTCCATTGTATGTACTTGTCCTCATAGCTCCCCACGGGATAGTACTGTTCCTTGACGGCGTCTCGGAAAGAATTCCAAGTTGGCACGGCCGAGAACAGAGAGGGTTCTGTCTGGTCCTTGTTCTCACAGTAGGTTTCCCACCAGTCCTTAACATGGGGGGTAGCTTTGAGGAGTGCAAAAATAATCTTCTCCCGGTCTGAAAAGTCATGAATGGAGAAATATCCTTCTAATAGATTCAACCATCTATCTACGGCATCTGCGTCTATTTGACCCTCAAATATGGGAATGTCAAAATTTACTTGTACCTTAAAGTGAGTCGCAACTCCAGAGTGGCTACTGGATGCAGATGCGCCGCCGGTGGGCAGCCGTTGAAGGATCTGAGCAAAACTATCCATCATCGCGTTCCTTTGTTTTTCGAGGGCCTCCTCGAGCAATATTTTTATAGGATCTCCTGCTCCCTCATCTTTCTTTTCGTCCCCCATGGGCGTCCGTCGAGGTTTTCGAGGCTGATCTTGCAAAGGTTCCGCCAGATCAAGCCCTAGCTCCTTATACCCCGACCTCGTTGGGGACATGCAAAGAAGGATCGAGAAAAAGCAGACCGCTCTGATACCACTGATCCGGATTTATGCAGGAACGCAACAGAATAAAAACATAACCATAAAGATAGAGATGCAGCGGAAATAACACTTCATTTCATTAATATCAAAGAACTGAAATTTGCTTACAGACAGAATGGAAATAAAACTAGCTAGGGCACTGGTAGCTATCTCTGAGAAGAGATGTGGCGGCTACAGGCCTCTGAACTGCTTTACAATGAGGCGTGAGGGCCTATTTATTATTGAGAAACAATGGAGAACCCTAAACATCCCAAAAACCTAACCCTAGGAGATGAAGCGCCAAAACTATGGGCCCCGTTTGGGTAAATTGGTGTTTCAACTTCCCAGGGACGTAACTTTGGCATACTATCTCCGTTTGACGCACATGATACATCATTAGAAAGCTCTATCCGAGGACCACAGCTGTCGGGACGAATTTTATCAGAAAATTCGCTGGCCTCAAAACGGCTCCGGAAGTTCAGGACCCGAAAAACGGCTAAAAATAGTAAGTTATGCCGAAATTGAAAAACTGAAAGAGATAATGGTGGGGGGCCAAGTGGAATAGGTGGGTGGCCACCAATATCCACCTGGATCATTCCTCCCCCCTTAGAATGCAATGGTCCGCATTGCGTTAAGTTCCTCCATGAGATGAGGAAATTTCTGCTGAACTTGGTCCCTGGTGAACCACTTTCCTTGGTGCAGGAGTTGGCCAGCTTTGACAACCCGATACAGCTGGATCCTCTGTTGGCGAGTGTTCTTAATTTTCATGTCCATGATACAATCTGTGGTGGCCTGTTCCATGCAGTCTGGGTTTAACTCTGTTGGTGTGAGTTGTTCTGCAATGTCCGAAGTGTCCAGTAGAGGTGGGAAGTAAGGACGAAGGCGATCCACATTGAAGACTAGGTGCAGACCAAGGAATGGTGGAATACCAAGCTCGAAAGCATTGTTCCCTATAGCCTTGGTGATGGTGTACGGCCCGTATCGGAGCGGGCGAAGCTTGCGGTGAGGTCCAGTGAGGCGCTCCTTCTGCAAATGCAGCCATACTTTATCGCCCACCTGGAAGTTGTGTGGCACCCGGTGTTGATCATGGCGCTGCTTGTACTTCGCATTAGCTCTGTCCAATATATCATGAACCTGTTGGCGGATGTGTTGAATGCACTCGATGAAGCTACTTGCTTTGTCAACTTCAGACTGGACGTGCGCTGAATCGGCCTGAGCAGCTGCAAATGGCATGGCTACGTCAATGGGACATAGTGGCCGGAATCCCAAGCCCACCTGAAAGGGGCTATGGCCAATTGAACTGTGGAGAGCCCGGTTATAACTATGTTGTACATAAGGGAGGCTCTCGTCCCATGTGCGTGGATGCTTTGAATTGTACATGCGCATAATGTGTACAATCATTCTGTTGACGACCTCTGTCTGGCCATCTGTTTGGGGATGGAAAGCTGTGGACTTGGTGAGCTTGGTATCCAACATCGACCAGAGGGTGGACCAAAATGTGCTGAGGAACCTGCTATCCCGATCTGATATGATAGACTGTGGGATCCCAAAGTGCACCCACACTCGTTCAAAGAAGAGTTTAGCAGTGGCTTCTGCTGTGATATTCTTCTTGCAGGCCGCCATAATGGCCATCTTCGAGAATCTATCAACGACCACAAAAACACAGTCATTTCCCTGCTTAGTAGAAGGCAGGCCCGACATGTAATCCATGGAGATGGATTCCCAAGGTCGACTAGGGGTAGGTAGAGGAGTATATAGGCCCTGCTTCTTGATGGTCGGTTTGGCAATGGCACAAGCAGTGCAGGATCTGATGTGCTTCTCGACATCCTTTCGAAGGTTCGGCCAATAGAAATACTTCTGTAGTATTGCTACTGTTTTCTCGACCCCGAAATGCCCAGCGACTCGACCGTAGTGTGCTTCCCATATCATCTTGGCACGCTCGCTTGAAGGAACACAAAGGTGTCCCAGGTGACATAAAAGTGCATCTTGGAGGTGAAAATTTGGAACTCGCGTGCCCCCCAAGAGTGCCTTGTAAGTGTGGCTGAATTCTGGGTCACTCTCATAGAGAAGCGGCCAATCAGAAGTCTCGTGCCCACAAGAGTTGAGCACGGTGGTGAGCGCCACGATCGGTGGTCGGCCGAGGTAGTCTGCAACATTATTGGTGCTACCCTTCTTGTACTTGATGTTCAAATGAAACTGTTGCAGATATGTGGACCACTTCTGATGGCGATCATTCCGCAACTTCCCTTGTGTCTGTATGAACTGCAGGGGCCGGTGGTCTGTGTGGATGATTGTTTCCTTCCCCAAAATGTAATGCTTCCATTGTCGACAGGCTTGCACAATGGAATACATTTCTTTGTCATAGGTGGGATACTTGCGAACTGCCTCAGACAATGTCTCACTGTGATATGCCACTGGATGTCCCTGTTGAGTAAGAACTGCCCCAATAGCATAGTCAGAGGCATCTGTCTCGATCTCAAATGGCTGCTGCAAGTCTGGTAAGGTGAGCACTGGGGCAGAACAGAGGCGATTTTTCAATTCTTTGAACGCCTTCTGTTGAGGTTCCGACCCAAAGAATTTTGCTCTCGCTCCTCCTTTGGTGACTTGACCATGCCGTTGACATGAGAGAGAACTTCAACACGAATCTACTGGGAAGAGAAACTACAAGACCTTAAAAACCGCGAAGCTCTCGTTGCGTAGCCCGTGGCCTGCCAATCCCGAATGACTTGGATCTTGGCCGGATCCACATGCACCCCCTTTTCATCAATAATGTATCCCGTATATTGGAACCCGGGTCATGCCAACGTGCACTTCTCCAAATTGGCACACAACTTCAGAAGTCATTGTGTTGTTTGGAGGGACTGCTTGGATGTGATGAAGGTGGTCTTCCCAAGTCTTCGTCGAAGATCCTTTCTGGCTGAAGATCGAATGTCATCCAAGTACACCACTACGAATGAGTTGGTGAATGGCCGCAAGATGTCGTCCATCATCCTCATTAAGGTTGCGGGAGCATTCGTCAACCCGAAAGGCATGACCACTCATTCAAAAGGCCTCTTAGCTCTCAAGGCAACTTCTCTCCACACATCGCAGGGTTCAATTGGTACCTGGTGATACCCAGACTTCAGGTCGATCTTGCTGAAATATTTTTCACCTTTGAGTTGGTCCAGAAGGTCATCAATCCGTGGGATTGGGTACCTATTCCGGACAGTGATCTTGTTCAGCGCCCGATAGTCAATACAGAGTCTCCACGTCCCATCCTTTTTATGTACCAACACGATCGGGCTCTCATACAGATAAACTTGGTCCGATGCATCTTTCGGCAGTCACCCCCGAATCCGCCTGATTTCATCATTTTCCAGAACAGAGCGCCGATAGATCGGTCCATTAGGTAGCGGCGCACCGGGGGTCAGATCAATCGGGTGCTTGACCTGACAGTGCAGAGGAACCCCCGTGGGTGAGGTGAATATGTCCCCGTACTCCTCCACAACCTTATCCATTTGTTGTTGTTGTGCAGAGGAGCCCTGTCTGGAGGTCGTGGCCACAGTCTTCTTCTTGCCCTGGGGGCGGATCATCAGGAAAACGAATTTCCTAGTATGGGAAATGAGCTTACTGCATTGTTTTGCAGTAACCAAAGAGATAGTCGTAGGAGGTGGTACCTCCGGTATCCTGTACAACTTATTTCCCAAAGTAATAATAACAGCACGAGGTCGAGACTCATACACAGCATGACGCTTCCACAAGTATGGTTGTCCTAATAATACACCAGAAACATCAATAGGAGCAACGTCACATAATACCTCATCCGTGAAGGGCTTGATGCTATAGGGAAGGCGGCACTGCTGGCTGACGCGGAGATCTCGTCCTTGGTGAAGCCAACCGATGGTGTATGGATGTGGGTGAGCTGTGGTCGGCAAGCCCAACCGCTTCACGGCGTCTGCTGAAATGAGGTTCTTTTGGCTCCCATTGTCGACAATGAACCGTACAGGGGAGCCCTTTACCCACATCTGGGAGTGGAAGAGACGTTCCTCCTCCTCTGGATCTTCCGGTTCCTCCTTCTGGACCTTTGTAGTGGCAACAGTGGCGTTGGGCTCCGCATCAATAATCTTTTTCCCTTTTTCATTCCCCTTTTCAGGTTCTGATTCGGAGTCGGAGCATGCATCTGACTCAGAAGCCCTCATCTCGGCCACTAGCGACCGCTTGGCCCGACACTCACTTGTGTTGTGAGTGGAGCTCTTATGGAACTCACACCACTTTCCCGTGTCCTTCTTTGGCTTTACGGTGTTGTTCTTTTCTTGTGGCTTTGGTGGGTTGTCTTTAGCCGCCATGCCTTGGCTCTGTCCTTTTTTCTGCGGTTTGGAAGCACCTTTTCCTTGCTTTTGATTCGCAGATCCAAAGTCTCGCTTCTTCTGTTTGAATTTCTGCTCAATCTTGGCAGCATACCGGTATGTCGTACCAATCGAGGAGATGTCGAGGAACTCCATGTCCTCCTGAATGTATCTGTGCAGACAGCTGCGATACTTTAGCACCAAATGTTTCTCTGAATCTTTGATACCCAACTTTGTGCGTAGGGTATGGAACAGATTCGTCAGCTCGTGCACATCTTGATCCCTCTATTGTCGCAGCGTGGTCCATTGTATGTACTTGTCCTCATAGCTCCCCACGGGATAGTACTGTTCCTTGACGGCGTCTCGGAAAGAATTCCAAGTTGGTACGGCCGAGAACCGAGAGGGTTATGTCTGGTCCTTGTTCTCACAGTAGGTTTCCCACCAGTCCTTAACATGGGGGGTAGCTTTGAGGAGTGCAAAAATAATCTTCTCCCGGTCTGAAAAGTCATGAACAGAGAAATATCCTTCTAATGGATTCAACCATCTATCTACGGCATCTGCGTCTATTTGACCCTCAAATATGGGAATGTCAAAATTTACTTGTACCTTAAAGGGAGTCGCAACTCCAGAGTGGCTACTGGATGCAGATGCGCCGCCGGTGGGCAGCCGTTGAAGGATCTGAGCAAAACTATCCATCATCGCGTTCCTTTGTTTTTCGAGGGCCTCCTCGAGCAATATTTTGATAGGATCTCCTGCTCCCTCATCTTTCTTTTCGCCCCCCATGGGCGTCCGTCGAGGTTTGCGAGGCTGATCTTGCAAAGGTTCCACCAGATCAAGCCCTAGCTCCTTATACCCCGACCTCGTTGGGGACATGCAAAGAAGGATCGAGAAAAGGCAGACCGCTCTGATACCACTGATCCGGATTTATGCAGGAACGCAACAGAATAAACACATAACCATAAATACAGAGATGCAGCGGAAATAACACTTCATTTCATTAATATCAAAGAACCGAAATTTGCTTACAGACAATGGAAATAAAACTAGCTAGGGTACTGGTAGCTATCTCTGAGAAGAGATGTGGTGGCTACAGACCTCTGAACTGCCTTACAATGAGGCGCGAATCAAGGAATGTACAAACTACAGAAGGATTTTCTCTTGAACATATCGGTGACACGACTCTAGAATTTGGTAGCATTTGACTCAAATAGGATCAGAGGTCATGTTGAAAAAATTGGTAATCGAATGAGAGGAAAACAGATTTCCAAAACCCATGGAGGAAAAGTGACAGAATGAAGATATCCCAACCCGACACGAACTGTAGACAAGTGTCATGTTCAAGAGTGACATACTTCTGACACAACTGATGAATAACTTCCATTTTCCCCCACCATTTCTGGCGAGTACCTCTTTATTTTTACACAAGCTTGAAGAGGATACGATATGATTGTCATATAAGTTTCTCCTTCGGACAAATACAACATAGTAAATTTTACAAGCCCTAGGAAGGAGGAACTTGGTTAACGTCATGGTGACAATTTCCGATGTCATCAGGGTTTAACGAGTCTGACAAAGAAATAACTTGGCGTCCTTTCATGTGTAGAGAGTTTGAAAAGAAGCGGAAAAGAAAACTCCAGCTTGTCCCTTTTCGTAAGTAGTCTCTCAGATCTGAAAAGGAAGAAAACAATATCTGAAAGAACCTCTTAGTCGAGATAGGCTAAGGTATTCCTTT
This sequence comes from Pinus albicaulis, assembly GCA_034641835.2. Classification (NCBI taxonomy): domain Eukaryota; kingdom Viridiplantae; phylum Streptophyta; class Pinopsida; order Pinales; family Pinaceae; genus Pinus; species Pinus albicaulis. The sequence goes on along the minus strand of CM076582.1, from coordinate 1,543,830,211 downwards.
TTAGTAAATAATCTATCTCGACCTAAAAAAGGGGTAAATGTATACTGAGTAGATATCTCTTCGCAGCCATTTAATGAGTTTAAAACGACAAGATTCTTGACAATATTTTCAATTTTTAAGAGTCAAAAAAGAGCTGAAAGTTTACTTCTCCTGGAGGAACGAGTGGTATAAAGGGTAGCAACTGGTTCCGGTGATGGTGGAACTACTCTAAACAAATAAAGGTCAAGAGGTTGGCTAACAAGACCACTCATCACAGCGGTTCCTCAGGAATGGGTGAAATAGCCAAGTGAAGGCATATGATTGGCCAATCAGATAATGACGATGGAGTGAGAAAACCAAGGCTCATCTGGCAAAAACAGGCTGATAAAATGAAAATCACAAGAGGTAAAATGAAAATGGTTTCATTTTTACTCAAGCTTGAAATAAAGATAAACTATTCTTGAGATTGATTTCATTTTTACACAAGCTTGAAACAAAGATAAACTATGCTTGAAAAAATATTTGCATGCCCCCAGCATGGTGAATCAATTCGAGGTACATGCCCCCCAAGCTTCAGTCCATATGAAAGGTAGATGGAGTGAAGGTTCCAACTACGAGATCAGAGAAATACACAACTGGGATTTTATGAGATTTTATCAAAGACTCGAATTGAAAGGGAAAGTGTTTCATTCTTTTAACGAGGTTGACACATTAAAAGAACTGTCCTCATGACGTAATTCAATTTTTAACGAGGTTTACATAAAAGAAGAACCATCCTCATGACACCTTGTTTCATTTTTTAAGGAGCTTGACATAAGAAAATGAACTATGCTCCGATGACCTTTTACTATGACGAATAAGATTTCATGGATTCCAAGAGGTTCGCATCTGATGGGAGAACTACATCTTGAAAATCAGGACCCAGTGCCCCCAATGCATGATGCACAATGGAACTATCATTGAATGCGGGCACGGGATAGGTAGCCACATAATTAACCTACAGCGGGGAAGATAAAAATGGCGGATAAAGACCCAGAAGGGATGATGGTGGACCAGATGTCATGTTAGGACCAAAGAATGAAAGTTGATCAATGGTCACGATCCGACCTTCATGTGGAAAAAAAATCACACGAAAGAGGGAAGAGACAAGCGCTCCCATGACATAAGTATAGTTTTTCCCCAAGAATAAATTAAAATCCAAGGGGCCTGGAACAACCATCACGTCTATATAAACGGTTTTCCCTCCCAAAGTAACAAGTAACTTTAGAAGAATACCTAACAGTTGACTGGTGCTTCTGTTAAATGCCAACAGATTCTGTATAATAGGCACAAGTGGTGGAGAACCAAAATCTTTCCAAGTAGTTTAAGACAAAACACTAACAGACGCACCTTCATCTATAATGGTGCTAGGTACGACCACATGGGAAGCCTGTACCGTGATCTCAAAAGACACATAAGAAGGAAGGTGATATCCTATAAATCGACTCCAATCAAAGGAAGCAACCAAACTACTTGGAGGGGGTACCATCAAAATTATATGGTCATCCCCTGGTGTTATCTAAGCAAGAGGATCATCCTCCTAGACCTCCATCATGGGAGCAGAAGGAGTAGCTTCTTGAGTCACAGGGACGAGAGAATTTGTCTCCAAGTTCGAGGAATCTGAAGAAACAAGAAGAATGTGAGGGGGATGAGATCCACTCTCGATGGAAAATACCTAATGAACTTGTTGAATCCTCAAAAATAATTTCTTCAAACATTGGGGGAAAACCACCCGGTCCGGACCTTAGGACAGCTCCTTTTCCATTTGGCGTGGTGGCTCCGACTAGATTTATAAGACCAGTTTCCTAATAATAAATGGATTGGTGATGGAGTGTTTGTGCAAGTGGATAAATGGAACTAACTAACTGAGCTAATCTATCTAAATTAATCTATAACTTGAAAATAATTATAAAACTAACCCGGGTATTAAATATAAATACGACTTAAAGATTGTTTCAATTAAATAAATAACCATGAAAATGTATTATTTTTCAATAGAAAGATGCAGTATCATATAATGATAACTCTGTTTAACAAATTAAATAGAGTTAGAATAGCACATTGCATTCATAATTCTATATTTCATTTGCACATACTATGATAGATGAATATTTCTATATCTTCAGAAATGATATGATAAAGAAATATTTGAGAAACAAGCATATATAAATGATAGAAAATTTCAAAGAGAATACTTCATTACATAAAGAAAATAACAGTAAATCAATAGAAATACCAGATTCATTAAGATATTTTCTTGATGCAATTCGATATCCAGATCCTATGCTTTAACTTAGAACAAACTTCAAGGTACAGAAATGCAACTCTCAAAAATAATTCACCATGAAATCACAAGATATGATCCTTTATAAAAATTATATAGTCAAGGAGTACATAAATGTATTGTCCAAGGCCAAAATATTACAAATTCAAGACCCCTTTCTAAATGCTTGAAAGGGGTTTAAATAGGAAATTAACAAAACAAATTAACTATAACTTATGCTAGAAACTATCATCGGAGATCTGGGAAAAGACTTGCAATATCAAATAAAACAGATTCATTGAATTTCTTCTTTGTTCAATGTGCTGAGGTGGCAGATTTTAAGCATAAATTTAACTTCGATTGGATGACTCAGCCTCGAATGCAACTGACTAGTGTATGTGGCATCGGATAGCTCTAGAATGATGTAATTGATGGCATTAGAAAGGCATTTGATTGCCATCTGCTAACTGTGTGGTTTGATCAAATATGTTCATAGGACATCCCATGTAATTTCCTGTATTTTGCTGATCTTTTGATTCTTGTTGATTAATTCCTACTTCTATCTGGTATCAATTTCTTTCACCCTTGGAAATTTACCTGGAGTACAATCTAAAATTAAATTAGTCGCATATAAACTATCATTAACTAATTGTGTCAGATTGTTCATTATGGCTCTGGCCCTTGATGTAGCACGTTCTTCTTTAATCAACTGTGTTTCCCATTCAACAAACAAAATTTCTTTATGCCTTTCTTCGATCCTGGGAAGATTTGCACTCTTTCCTTGTTCCGAGTCCTGCCATGAAATAAATTCTGAAATCTTATCATCTGCATTTTCAAATTCAATTCTGGTGTTGACTGATTCATCAATAAGAGATGATGTTATTTCACATAAAGGTTCAGCTTGTGCAATTTTTTGACACAGATCATCCAACTGCTGAGACAAAAGCTTACTTGTTTCCAGAGCTTCAGTTCTAAATTGGTCAATTTTAGGATAATCCTTAAATTTATCCAATCTTTCTTGAAATATTTTTTCTTGCTCTTCTTTGGCAGTTTTCTCATTTTGCAGCAAGGTATGTAATTTGGATACCTCTTGAGACAACTGTTGTTGTTTATTCAAAGCTTGTTGATCAAGCTTCTTCTTTTCAATACTCAGTTGTTCTTCCAATTGTTTGGCTCTGAGTCTTTCTTCTTCCAACTGCTGCTCCAAATGAAATATCTTTTGTTGATCACCTGTTGTTTTCTCCTCTAGAAATGCTATCTGTAAGTATTTTTGCTTTATCATTTGAGTGAATTTAGTAGCTTTATCTATAGTGGCTGCACTATAGGCACCTGCATATTGTGATAATTTGGTAAGATCCTCTGAAGGATTTACCTCAGTGTTCTTCCAAACAACATTCATTAATTCAACTTGTGAAGTTGCAAGTGGTCCTTGATCTATCCTCCTTCTTTTCCTTTGTTTTCTGACAACAGCCCTATGCTTAGAACTATAAAAGATATCCATAGGAGGGATGTCTTAAACTCTCAACAAAAAATCTTCTGATGGATGTTCAGGAATGATCTCAATATCCTGATTGTTCATATTATCAACTTGAGGATTGTTTTCTTCTCCTATTTGCTGAGCGAATTGTTCATACTGTTGTAGCAAATGGGGAGTAATAATCACTTCAGCAGAATTTCCCTCTTTCTGTGAGGCCTTTTCTCTTTCAAGTTGATCATTGGGCTTATTACCTGTATCTTCTTTTTCAGACTGTACATCAATTTTTTACCTGTATTCTCCTTCTTTGACTGCACATTATCCTTTCTGCCAGTATTCTCCTTTTCTGTTTGCTCATCCATTTTTCTGGTAGTAACTTATTTTTCTGTTTTGCTGGTTGTATCTTCCTTTTTCTTCTGTTCTATTTCAATACTTTCATTTTCCTGTAAAGGGATACGTAGCTGGTCAAGGGGAATTTTAAGTAATCTCTGGCTTCTGAACTACATAAATTTGTTCATATCTTCTGCTTGAAACTTGGATTTATCTAGATCATAAACTCAGGAAAATTTCTCAATTGAGACAAATAAATCATCAAAGACATCAGGCTCATGCTCAAACTTAGAAATTTGGACCAAAGTTGTGAAATCAAAAGCCACTTTATTTGGATCATATTGTCTGCCTGGAACAGTTGCAAGCTTAAGATTTCTTATCTTAAGGGTTTCTTTTTCAGCATGCTTAAAATCATTAAGAGTATAGGTCCCACAATGTAAAGGAAAAGTAGGCCACATCAATTTTTTGGAATTCTTTAAACACCTGGACATCCCTTTTTCTGTCAACTGGTAAGAAATCTCTTGAGCTAAAATTTTATCAGGGACATATAGAGGTAAGACATGAGGTTCAACAATGCTTCCAAAAACTCTAATATAGGTAAAAATTTCTTCTCCAAACCAATTGCCGATTAAGGATATATCAAGCTTTGCTTTTTCAGAGAGCCGAGGAGGAAATTGGTTTAAAATGGCTTGGTAAATAGGTAACATGAAGCCATGGAAAATTCTATATACATGGTTCTTGAAATGATCCTTCCACAAATGTTTATGGTAAATTTGAATCGGGACAGGTTCCTGTGAACTCCATTTCCAACCCAGAATAGGGAATTCAGAATTAAAACAAAAAGCATCTAAGATATAGGCACAGAAATGAAATGGGGGTGTATTTCCACTACTTTTATTCTTTCTATAGTCTATAATTCTATTAGCCATCTTATCAGAAATAATAACCAACCAATCCATAATCTCAAAATTTATAACAGTATGAATTAGGGGTACCATCTGAATTGAAAACCTTGCAGAATTATCGTATCCAAAAAGTATGCACGTCATGGAAACAACATAACAATAAAGAGGTGCGAGAGACTCTACAGAATACATACCTGAGGTCTCATGATTATGCTTTTCTGGAGCTCATCTCCATTCTTTAATTGGGTTTGATTCAATTTCATTGTTTGAGGTAAAATTTGCTATGAAGGCTTTGTTGTAGGTCTTTTGAGGATCTGGCAAATGGTGCATTGCTTTGATGTATTCTGCTCTAAAGGACCTGAACATCTTTCCCCCAACTGTCATGAATGTTCTGTTTGTGATGGTGGTGTTTTCTATCACCCATCGTATTATGTCATAATATGGGAATACATTCGCCTAAGCTGCAATTCTATGAAGAAAAGAATTTGTGAGTTCTTTGAGGGGATTGTCATCTGAATCTGATTCTTCATCTGGTACTGTTGCCTTTACCTCTGTAACTGTAGGGTCTTCTTTTTCAAGCAAGTTATAAAATTCTTCCCAGGAAAGCTTCCCGAGACCCTGGCATGCAGTATCTGTAACCATCTTGATTTTAGTTGGTTTTTATTTTGGCATTGTGGTAGTGGCAGTGGTATTTGAGGCGACAGCAATTCTTGATTTCTTAAGCTTCTTAAACATCTTCTTCATCTGGTATCGTTTCACTAGTTAGGTGAACAAAAGGGTTGGATGTTCTATAGCTCTGCAAATGAGACAAACCTTTTAGACGCGGGAAGAAATGAAGTTAGGAGAACAACTATGTGAAAATATTTTTATTAATGATCCCAAATTGATTAACCACATATTAAAAATGAATGCCTTAAAGAAAAGTCACATTCACGCAGTGATATGAGAATCAATTACCATAATTCATTTGATTTTCCAATTAATGATGCTCGTACAATCGGAGATCGGAGATATTGAAATGTTAATGTACAACTGTCCCTTTGAATTTTTTGATTGCGATTGACCGATAAATAATATATGCGCGGCACAAAATAGTGATTAATAAAGACTGACAATTCATCACATCGGAGTTTTTGAAAGGAAAACGAAAGACATCTCATATTTTCCGTCGATTTGCGATTAGCGATAAAGGTATATCGCATCGAATATTTCCAAAGGGATTGAGTTGTTCATGATTTTCGCTGAAATGCGATTGCGATGATGGTGGGGTCCATTGCATCAGAGTTTTATAGACAAGTAATCTTTTTATTTTTCAAAATGTGATTGCGATATGTTGTATCGCATCAGAGTTTATAAAATAGACTGAATGAAGGATAACCTTTTCAAAATGTGATTGCGATAAGTTACATCGCATCAAATTTTTGCAAAACAAATGTGAAACCTTAAGATTGTACCGATTTGCGATTACGATTTACTTTATCGCATCGGACTTTTTAACATGAATACTTTTATACTTTGTGCCGATGTGATATAAGACTTATAGTTGATCGGATCGGAATAAATTCAATGCCACTTTTGTTCATTTGCATTTGATATATGCGATATGTGATGCATGACTTTTAAACAATGAATTTTTTTATTTTTATATTTAAAATAATCGGATTTCCTTAAAGTATTTTATTTCTATCTAAAAAGAAATGGGACCTATTTCCAAACGAATTTTATTCTAAAATTAAGAAATGGGGAGGTATGTTGTACCATACAACAATTGGCGATTCACTGGAAGAAACAGTTATCTTTGAAAAAATTAAATGAGCACTATATTTTTAGTAAGTAAAAAATTTTAAAGATAATGAAAACTATCTTAGAGAAATTTAAATAAAATCTAACTATGAAAAAGAATAAAAAATCACTTACAATTTCTTTATAATTCCTCAAAAATAAAAACATTTTTGGGTTTTCTCAAGCCTTGATTGGTTGATAATAATAAAGTAAGGAGCCTTTCCAATTTTAGCTTTTGTAATACACTCTATTGTCATAGGCATTGCCTCTGCTGCCCGCAAACGTTTATAGTCTCGATAGGGTTACCTTTTAACCATCAACCATTCATTTTCCCATCTAAATAAGATCATGACTCTTTAAAAGTAAATTCATAAGACATATTATCTCATGTTTTTCTCTTTTATTTTTTAATTTAAAAGCCATTGTTCTGGTTTGGTAGCCAGTTAATAACAATGCCACTCACTAGTTGTAATTAAACTGAACAAGCTGGCTCGTGATGAGACCCCTTGTCTTATAATTATAAGCCATTACCCTGTTTTGGTATGCAGTGTTGTTAATGTCAGTTTTATTACTTCTTATGAACATGGTAAGCAGGCTCGTGATGAGACCTCTTATCTCTTAATTTTTTTAAACAAATAATTTCTTAGAATTACATTCTAAAAAAATACAACCTTAATAGATGAGGTGAAATGATTTTTCTCCTTAAGAGTCAATGGATGACAATTTTTAGAGTTTTCAATGCGAAAGCTTGAAAAAGTCTTTACTTTTTATGGATAACCTTTCTCTGCTCAATAAACTTATAATGATTTACAATTTTTTCAAGATTTCAAAAAATTTTGCAAATGTTTAAACAAAATTTCAAAGTTTAATATTTTATTTTTAACTACCCAAAAATTGTAATCATTTCCTTAAAAATTCTTATTTACATAAAATAACTATTTATAATATTTTCTCAAAGATATTTTCAAATAGTAAAAATCCAATTAAAGACTATTAACAACCTTATTTGTAAAAAACACACTTGCATAATGGAATATGTACAAGTAAGAAGGGGTTACCTTCTTAAGAAAAGAATTTTTTCAAGAAAAGCCCATTCACAGGAAGAGATTCTCTTTTTCCTATTAAATCTTGCAATATGAACGTTGATGAGCTTATCTTTTCATAAATTTGAAATGGTCTAAGACACATTTTTTGAAATTTGGTATGCTTACCCTTATCTTCATGTGCTTTGTCCCATTTCATAACAAGATCACCAATTTGCAAAGTTTTGGATCTAGTAGAATTTGAATCAAAAGAAGATTTTATGAGTTGTTGATGTTTGGCATTAATACTTTTTGCTTTCTCTCTATCTTCTTCTAATTTAATAATTTGATCAAATCTCAATTGAATATATGATGAAGGATTCTCTTCAAGAAATTGAACTAGGGCTAAAGATGGAAGTATTAGGTTTGATGGTATTACAGCTTCTTTTCCATAGACTAGATTAAAAGGTGAAGTACCTATTGAAACCTTATGAGTTATTCGATCAGCCCATAATGCAAAAATTATAGATTTATGCCAGTTCTTTTGACTTTGATAAATTTTTCTTTTGATGATTTTGATAAGATTTTTATTTGTTGATTCGGCTAAACCATTACCTTATGGATAATAATTTGCTGATTATTTCAATTTGAAACCTCTTTTGATTGCAAATTCCATTATACTATTCCCAGAAAAATAAGATGCATTGTCAAAAACAAGGGTGTTAGGTACACCAAACTTGGTAATGATGAATTGATCAATGAATTCAATGATTGCATCAGAATTGGCTACCTTTAAAGGAATTTCTTCTACCCACTTTGTAAAGTAATCCGTTGTTGTAAGGATGTATCTGTGTTGCTTGGAAGAATGTGGAACAATTTCTCCAATAATGTCAAGTCCCCATTGTTCAAATGGTTGCTCAATGTTTACTGGTTGTAAAGGAAAGGCTGGTTTCCTTTGTCTTCACTAGCAGTTTGACAAATCTCACATTTCCTTACAGAATCATGTGCATCTCTAAACAAGGTAGGCCAATAGTAACCAGCATGGATTATTTTGTGAGCCGTGGTATCAGCTCCAAAATTTCCACCTGCTGGTCCATCATGTAATTCCTGCAACACCTTGTTTACTTCAGTTTTTTCAAGACATCTTAATAAAATTGAATCATAATTTCTTCTGAATAACACATCATCAATGATTTCGAAGTGTTTGGATTTTAATCTTAAAGCACGCTTGTTTTTATAGCTGAGATTAGAAGGAGCATACCCATTTTTTAAATAAAAGATCAGATCAGCATATTGAGATTCAAAATCTATAATACTTATCTGATTTACTTGAACAGTATTATCTTGATCTTGATGCTCTAGTATGTTGGAAGCTCTTGCTAACAATCTGGAAAAACCTTGACCTCTAACAATTTTAGTTGGCTTAATATCAATATCATACTCTTGTAGAGTTGTTACCCAATTAGCTCTCTTTTCTCCTACTTCCTTTTGTATTAACAATTGTCTCACTACAGAGAATGGCACAATAATCTTTGTATTTGTTTTTAGGAGAAAAAGTATAAAATGTTTGATTGATTTAAACACAGAAAAGGCTTGTTTTTCTACATCGGAGTAGTTAAGTTTGGCTCCTTGTAGATTTGAGATAAAGAAAGAGATTGGTGCTTCTTCTTGTTGATCATTGGGTTGTGTCAAAACAGCAGCATAGGATGTTTCAGTAGCCAAAGTATACAGAGTAAAATGTTTAGAAAAATCAAGAGTATTCAATGTAGGTGCATTTATGATTTCCTGTTTGATTGAATCAAAGGCTTCTTTTTCTTTATGTAACCATTTGAAAACTGAATTTTTCTTAATCATATTATGCAAAGGTAAAACTATTTGAGAAAAATCAGGAATAAATCTCTTGAAAAAATTGATCTATCCCAAAAAGGATTGCATGGATTTCTTGTTATGTGATAAAGAAATATCGGAAATTTCTTTTACTCTATCAGGATCAATATATATGCCATCTTTAGACACAACAAATCCTAGGATTTTTCCTTCATTGAGAGCAAAGAAGGATTTCTTTAGATTTAAAGAAATGCCAAATCATCTACATCGTTCAAATATCTGTTTCAAATCATGCAGATGATTAGCTCTTTTCTTTGAAAATACGGTTATGTCATCAAGATAAATAACAAATAATCTATTAATCAAACCCTTGAATGCTATATCCATGGCTCTCTGGAAATTAGCTCCTGCATTTATCAAACCAAAAGGCATCTTTTGGTAGGCATAAGTTCCCCATTTGGTTATGAAAGTAGTTTTCAGCCTATCATCTAGATGTACCAATATTTTCTTATAGCCTAAAAAACCATCAAAAAAATACATGAGTTCAGAACCAGCTACTTTTTGAAGTATTTGTTCCATCGTTGTCAATGGGAAGTTATCCTTTTGACATGCCTTATTCAGATTTCTAAAATCAATACAGATTCTGATATCTCCATTCTTTTTCCTTACAGGAACCATGTTGACCCAACTAGAATGTCTTACAGGAAAAATAATTTTCGCCTTCAAAAGTTTGTTCAATTTTGACTTGATTTGCCCTTCCAGATTGAGATGAATTTTTCTTAACTTCTGTTGAACTGGCTTAACATCGGAAAGCATTGGAATAGTATGTTGAATAACAGAAGTATCATAAGTTTTCAAATCCTCATAATTCCAAGCAAAGACAATTTTGTACTTATTCAGAAGTCTGTTGAAAGCTGTCCTTTACTCTGATGTTAACTTGAGTCCTAAATTAACATTTTGTGGTTTAGACTCGGTACCAAGATTTAATAATTCAAACTTCAAAGTAGAACTTTGAAGTTTAGAATTAGTACCCTTTTGAATCTATCTTTGATATCATATAAGTCTTCAAGTTTGACTACAGATTTGGGAATAGGATTTTCATTGTCTTTTGATGTGTTTTGAAGATCGTGATCACTTTCATCAATTATTTGGCCATCATAATATTTTTCTGAAGTCAAGAAATTTAAGATATCGTTATCATGATAAAATACTCTCCAATTGGTGACATTATCTGGCACAGAAGGTCTAAATATTAATTCAACTGAAAACCTATCTGGACTATAATCTTCAGCTGGGAGGAGCTTGGAAGCAACATTAGATTACAAATCAGCTGCTGAATTCTGAGTTCTAGGGATAGAAAAGATGTTGAATGCTAAAAATTGAGTGGTAATATCTTGAACAAGGGATTTATAATTTTTAAGATGATATGAAAGACAATGGATAGTGTTTCTTACTTGTCTGATAAGAATTTCGGAATCACCATACACTTTCAGGTACTTAACATTCAACCTTGTTTCTTTATAAAGCCCTTGGATCAAGGCTTCGTATTCTGCAGTGTTATTTGTACACTCAAATTCTAATCTACATGAGAGCATAGTTTTCTCCCCATCTGGATCAATTAAAATGCATCCTGCTCCTGCACCATCATTGGATTTTGATCCATCAAAATACAAAGACCAAAATAAAGACCTATCTACAGGTTTATCTACAGATTGATCAGAAACATTAACAATTCTTGAAGAATCAGTTTGTGAAAATTTTTCAATTTGCGATATAAAATTATTTACAGAAAAATATGATTGCGGTGCTATGAAATTTCCAAGAAATGATTTAGTAGAATAACCTCCAAGAATGTTGTTATTAAAAGCTACAGGTTCATTTTCTTATTCAAATTCCATTACAGTATGCATCATGTGTTTTTCTCGCTCAACCTTGATTTGATTTGGTTTCCCTTTGTGAGGAAGCCACATGTGAGAATAATCAGTGGCGATGTAACCATTAAGCTTTGCGGACCAATCTCTACTCAATACTAATCCATAAAACTCAGGAATATCTGCAATCAGTATATCAATTCTCTGGACTATCCTGGGATCAGAGGCTAACCTAATGGTGACTGAATTAATTTCTCCCACAACTTGCACTTTAGTCCGATCTAATTGAACAATATGAACTGCAGATTTTTGGGGTTCGATGTTTAATTTTGAGCATACTTAAGTAGGCATTATGTTAGATGATGCTCCTGAATCTATTAAGTAGTTATGGAAATTCTTGTTATAGATTTTATAAGTCAAAAGAAAAGGAGGTGTCTGAGAATTTGATCTTTCTCCAATAAGAACAGTATCAGTAGCATCTAATTTATCTGGTGGCTTACCTGATCCTTTTGTTGCTTTGGAAACTACACCACTTGGTAGAGCAGAAATAGGTGTTGCATTTAATTCTTTCAATAACAACTTCTATTGATGCTTAAGTTTGTTGAGTTCATGTACAGAGATATTTTCTCTGGTTTTATTCATGTCTTCAAAAATGTTATAATCCATAGGATTTGATACCACCAGAGTCTTAGATGTTTTTGTAGGAGGATTAGAAGATGATGGTTGATTTTGAGTCGGAAAAGAGGAAGTTTTCTTTACAGGGGATTTGTCTTTAGTAGTCGAAGTTGAACTTCTCTTCTTGGGAACTGTTTGGACAGGCTCTGCTGTAGATTTACTTCTTGTACTTACTGGCATGGCTTCTTGTTCTTTTTCATTTTCTGAATTAGGAAGAATGAAATCCCACATCCCATGTAATTCAGTTATTTCTTCTTCTTCATCTTCTTCCGATAATAGAGGTGTATTTTCTTCTTCTTCATCTTCTTCCGATAATAGAGGTGTATTTTCTTCTTCATCTTCTTCTAGATCTGACTCTGCATTGGATATTGAATTGGGTGGTTTAGATTCACTTTTTTGATTCCTTTTAAAGTTCCTATAAGATCTATTGGTGGAAGTTTCTGCTACTTGTTTTTTGATTTCGATCATTTCATTGGACAAAGTCTTCAGAACTTTTGGTAAGCCTTCCATGTCATAAGGATACCTAGGTGTTTTCTTCTTTAAATCATCCTTAAAGATGACTTTTTTGGATTTTTTGTCTTCAATAGCATTCTTCTTATCCAAAGCAATAATTTGTCTTTCAACTGCAATTGTTTCTTTCATGTTTTCAACCAAAGTAGGTTTAGTAGCTCTATCTACAAAAATTGCTATATTTGAAGGCAAAGCTGTTATATACCATTCACTTCAGACTTGCTCACAAGGTTTCAAGGTTGTAGGAATTTTATTCAAAAGTTTTTTGAATCGGGAATTAAAATCTTTGATAGGTTCTTTGGATTCTGCTCTCAAATTGGAGAGATCATTAATTAAAGTTGCTATTGATCTGTCATCTCCAAATTTGGTTAAGAAATGTTCCTGGAAAACATCCCAGCTTTTAATAGATCCCAATGGTAATGAAAAACACCAGGATCCCGCTGCCCCTTGTAAAGTATAAGGGAATAGCCTAAACATAACATCTTCATGTTGTACTGCATTTAAATTTACAGATAACATAAAGTTATTAGTGTGTTCTTCTGCTTGTATACCAAGGTTAGGAATAAATTTGGCAGCCATTTTTCAGGATGATATGGAAAATCATGCAAAGGTGCAAGCATTTCAACAGCCCCTGGATTATTCCATGGTATTTGTGCCATTGTTGTGATAACGGTTGAGGGACTTGAAGAGACAACTAGTGTTTGAGTAGAGGTTGTTGGAATAACTATACCCTTCTGGGTTTGAGTTTGGAAGGCAGATGACTGAGTTTGTGATGAAGAAATAATATCACTACCTGATTCCGATGGTGTTTTATGGTTTTAACTCGACTAGGTAAAGGAAATTCCTTTGGAGGAATACCAAGTTTTTCGCTTTGTGACCTAGTGAGAGGTTTGGAAGAAACGAATTGTGAAGTAACACTACCTTCGGATAATTTAGACTCTTCTAATGATAATGAGAACCCTTGTAATTTATTAATTAAATCTTGTACTTCAGGGGACTCGGGAGGTTGATTGTTTGACAAATCTAAAGCTTTAGTATTGGGTGTATTGATGTTCTTCTCAATTTCTTCCCTAGAGATTTGAGATGTAGAGGAAATTGAAGAAGGTGATGAGGGTGAATTTCTCTTGGAATGGCCTGTAGATTTGGATTTACTTTCCATTCATAGCTTAGGCCCTCCTTCTAGCACTAAAAATGTTGAAGCCTCGAAAATCGTTGCTTCAAACATTGGGGGAAAACCACCCGGTCCGGACCTTAGGACAGCTCCTTTTCCGTTTGGAGTGGTGGCTCCGACTGGATTTATAGGACCAGTTTCCTAATAATAAATGGATTGGTGATGGAGTGTTTGTGCAAGTGGATAAATGGAACTAACTAACTGAGCTAATCTATCTAACTTAATCTATAACTTTCAAATAATTATAAAACTAACCCGGGTATTAAATATGAATATGACTTAAAGATTGTTTCAATTAAATAAATAACCATGAAAATGTATTATTTTTCAATAGAAAGATGCAGTATCATATAATGATAACTCTGTTTAAGAAATTAAATAGAGTTAGAATAGCACATCGCATTCATAATTCTATATATCATTTGCACATACTATGATAGATGAATATTTCTATATCTTCAGAAATGATATGATAAAGAAATATTTGAGAAACAAGCATATATAAGTGATAGAAAATTTTAAAGAGAATACTTCATTACATAAAGAAAATAGCAGTAAATCGATAGAAATACCAGATTCATTAAGATATTTTCTTGATGCAATTCGATATCCAGATCCTGCGCTTTAACTTAGAACAAACTTCAAGGTACAGAAACGCAACTCTCAAAAATAATTCACCATGAAATCACAGGAATCTTGTGCTTTAACTTAGAACAATCTTCAAGGTACAGAAATGCAACTCTCAAAAATAATTCACCATGAAATCACAAGATATGATCCTTTATAAAAATAATATAGTCAAGGAGTACATAAATGTATTGTCCAAGGCCAAAATGTTACAAATTCAGGACCCATTTCTAAATGCTTGAAAGGGGTTTAAATAGGAAATTAACAAAAAAAATTAACTATAACTTATGCTAGAAACTATCATCGAAGATCCAGGAAAAGACTTGCAATATCAAATAAAACAGATTCATTGAATTTATTATGTGTTTAATGTGCTAAGGTGGCAGATTGTAAGCATATCTTTAACTTCGGTTGGATGACTCAGCCTCGAATGCAACTGACTAGTGTATGTGGCATCGGATACCGCTGGAATGATGTAATTGATGGCATTAGAAAGGCATTTGATTGCCATCTGCTGACTATGTGGTTTGATCAAATATGTCCATAGGACATCCCATGTAATTTCCTATATTTTGTTGATCTTTTGATTCTTTTTTATTAATTCCTACTTCTATCTGGTATCAGTTTCTTTCACCCTTGGAAATTTACTTGGAGTACAATTTGAAATTAAATTAGTAGCATATAAACTATCATTAACTAATTGTGACAGATTTTTCATTATGGCTCTGGCCCTTGATGTAGCACATTCTTCTTTAATCAACTATGTTTCCCATTCAACAAACAAAATTTCTTTATGCCTTTCTTCGATCCTGGGAAGATTTGCACTCTTTCCTTGTTCTGAGTCCTGCCATGAAATAAATTCTGAAATCTTATCATCTGCATTTTCAAATTCAATTCTGGTGCTGACTGATTCATCGATAAGAGATGATGTTATTTCACATAAAGATTCAGCTTGCGCAATTTTTTGACACAGATCATCCAACTATTGAGACAATAGCTTACTTGTTTCTAGAGCTTCTGTTCTAAATTGGTCAATTTTAGGATAATCCTTAAATTTATCCAATCTTGCTTGAAATATTTTTTCTTGCTCTTCTTTGGCAATTTTCTCATTTTGCAGCAAGGTCTGTAATTTGGATACCTCTTGAGACAACTGTTGTTGTTTCTTCAAAGCTTGCTAATCAAGCTTCTTCTTTTCAATACTCAATTGTTCTTCCAATTGTTTGGCTCTGAGTCTTTCTTCTTCCAACTGCTGCTCCAACTACAATATATTTTGTTGATCACCTGTTGTTTTCTCCTCTAGAAATGCTATCTGTAAGTATTTTTGCTTTATCATTTGAGTGAATTTAGTAGCTTTATCTATAGTGGCCGCACTATAGGCACCTGCATATTGTGATAATTTGGTAAGATCCTCTGAAGGATTTACCTCAATGTTCTTCCAAACAACATTCATTAATTCAACTTGTGAAGTTGCAAGTGGTCCTTGATCTATCCTCCTTCTTTTCCTTTGTTTTCTGACAACAGCCCTATGCTTAGGACTATAAAAGATATCCATAGGAGGGATGTCTTAAACTCTCAACAAAAAATCTTCTGATGGATGTTCAGGAATGATCTCAATATCCTGATTTTTCATATTATCAACTTGAGGATTGTTTTCTTCTCCTATTTGCTGAGCGAATTGTTCATACTGTTGTAGAAAATGGGGAGTAATAATCACTTCAGTAGAATTTCCCTCTTTCTGTGAGGCCTTTTCTCTTTCAAGTTGATCATCGGGCTTATTACCTGTACCTCCTTTTTCAGACTATACATCAAGCTTTTTACCTGTATTCTCCTTCTCTGACTGCACATTAGCCTTTCTGCCAGTATTCTCCTTTTTTGTTTTCTCATCCATTTTGCTGGTAGTAACTTATTTTTCTATTTTGTTGGTTGTATCTTCCTTTTTCTTTTGTTCTATTTCAATACTTTCATTTTCCTATAAAGGGATCCTTAGCTGGTCAAGGGGAATTTTAAGTAATCTCTAGCTTCTGAACTGCATAAATTTGTTCATATCTTCTGCTTGAAACCTGGATTTAGCTAGATCATAAACTCGGGAAAATTTCTCAATTGAGACAAATAAATCATCAAAGACATCAGGCGCATGCTCAAACTTGGCAATTTGTACCAAAGTTGTGAAATCAAAAGCCACTTTATTTGGATCATATTTTCTGCCTGGAACGGTTGCAAGCTTAAGATTTCTTGTCTTAAGGGATTCTTTTTTAGCATGCTTAAAATCATTAAGAGTATAGGTTCCACAATGGAAAGGAAAAGTAGGCCACATCAATTTTTTGGAATTATTTAAACACCTAGACATCCCTTTTTCTGTCAACTGGTAAGAAATCTCTTGAGCCAAAAGTTTATCAGGGACATATAGAGGTAAGACATGAGGTTCAAAAATGCTTCCAAAAACTCTAATATAGGTAAACTTTTATTCTCCAAACCAATTTCTAATTAGGGATATATCAAGCTTTTCTTTTTCAGAGATCCGAGGAGGAAATTGGTTAAAAATGGTCTAGTAAATAGGTAACATGAAGCCATGGAAAATTCTATATACATGGTTCTTGAAATGAGCCTTCCACAAATGTTTATGGTAAATGTGAATCGGGACATGTTCCTGTGAAGTCCATTTCCAACCCAGAATAGGGAATTCAGAATTAAAACACAAAGCATCTAAGATATAGGCACAAAAATGAAATGGGGGTGTATATCCACTATTTTTATTCTTTCTATAGTCCAGAATTTTGTTATCCATCTTATCAGAAAGAATAACCGACCAATCCATAATCTCAGAATTTATAACAGTATGAATTAGGGGTACCATCTGAATTGAAAACCTTGCAGAATTATCATATCCAAAAAGTCTGCACATCATGGCAGCAGCATAACAATATGGAGGTGTGAGAGACTCTACAGAATACATACCTAAGGTCTCATGCTTATGCTTTTCTGGAGCTCGTCTCCATTCTTTAATTGGGTCTGATTCAATTTCATTGTTTGAGGTAAAATCTGCTATGAATGCTTTGTTTTAGGTCTTTTGAGGATTTGGCAGATGGTACATTTCTTTGATGTCTTCTGCTCTAAAGGACCCGAACATCTTTCCCCCAACTGTCATGAATGTTCTGTTTTTGATGGTGGTGTTTTCTATCACCCATCCTATTATGTCATAATATGGGAATACATTCGCCCGAGCTGCAATTCTATGAAGAAAAGAATTTGTGAGTTCTTTGAGGGGATTGTCATATGAATCTGATTCTTCATATGGTACTGTTGCCTTTACCTCTGTAACTGTATGGTCTTATTTTTCAAGCAAGTTATAAAATTCTTCCCAGGAAAGCTTCCCAAGACCCTGGCATGCAGTATCTGTAACCAACTTGATTTTAGCTAGTTTTTATTTTGGCATTGTGGTAGTGGCAGCAGTATTTGAGGCGGTAGCAATTCTTGATTTCTTAAGCTTCTTAGACATCTTCTTCGTCTGGTATCGTTTCACTAGTTCGGCGAACAAAAGGGTTGGATGTTCTATAGCTCTGCAAATGAGACAAACCTTTCAGACGCGGGAAGAAATGAAGTTAGGAGAACAACTATGCAAAAATATTTTTATTAATGATCCCAAATTGATTAACCACGTATTAAAAATGAATGCCTTAAAGAAAATTCACATTCACGCATTGATATGAGAATTAGTTACCATAATTCATTTGATTTTCCAATTAATGATGCTCGTACAATTGGAGATCGGCGATATTGAAATGTTAATGTACAACTATCCCTTTGAATTTTCCGATTGCGATTGACAAATAAATAATATATGCACGGCGCAAAATAGCGATTAATAAAGACTGACAATTCATCGCATTAGAGTTTTTGAAAGGAAAACGAAAGACATCTCATATTTTCCACCGATTTGGGATTAGCGATAAAGGTATATTGCATTGGATATTTCCAAAGGGATTGAGTTGTTCATGATTTTCGCTGAAATGTGATTGCGATGATGGTGGGTTCCATCGCATCGGAGTTTTATAGACAAGTAATATTTGATTTTTCAAAATGTGATTGCGATATGTTGTATCACATCAGATATTATAAAATAGACCGAATGAAGGATAACCTTTTCGAAATGTGATTGCGATAAGTTACATCACATCGGAGTTTTGCAAAACAAATGTGAAACCTTAAGACTCTATCGATTTTCAATTGTGATTTACTTTATCGCAGCAGACTTTTTAACATGAATACTTTTATACTTTGTGCCGTTGCAATATAAGACTTATAGTTGATCGGATCGGAATAAATTCAATGTCACTTTTGTTCATTTGCATTTGATATATGCGATATGTGATGCATGACTTTTAAACAATGAATTTTTTTATTGTTTCCTCAAAGTCTTTTATTTCTATCTAAAAAGAAAGGGGACCTATTTCTAAACGAATTTTATTCTAAAATTAATAAATGGGGAGGGTTGTTGTACCATACAAAAAAACCATAGGGGGGATCAGGTCGACCGATTCCACGTCCAATGTTTGGTCGGGAACGGATTCCTGAATTTGAATTTCTGGAGGAGCGGGATCGACCAAAGATGAATCTTGACCGATCGTGGAATCAACTAGCAGAGGACTCAAAGAAAGATTTTGGTAACCAACCAGAAGGCAGGGTGCAGAAACAGTAGGGTTTTCCAACACTCTCTTGGCTTCTTCCATGTATGGACAAAGGTGAATGGGATGATGCCCTTTACACAACTTACAGGGATTTATGATCTTACCCTGTTTCTTACAAGTCTTATTGGTACTAGTCGAAGATGTGTCACCAATATGACTTCCAGAAGCCAAAGGAAATGGTGGACGGTTGTTGGACCACACTTCAAGTACCTTGGGAATGTCAAGGCAATCTCGAAGAAGGTGGTCACCTTTGCACAACATGCAAGGGAATTTGAATTTCCGAGGAAGCTTGGATGGTTTATTGATGGAAGGTGACTTAGGATCAATAGCTGCAGCATTAGCCTCTTGCTTATCTGACTTATTCTTCTTTGTCTTCTTCTTCTTCTTCTTCTTCTTAGCCACCTGGTTACTGGAATCCAAAATTTCACCGGGAAAAGTAGAAGAGGAGGATGAAGAAATAGGCGAAGATGGGGAGAGCTCCACCTTAGAAGCAACATGATGTTGTTCTGGCGGAGGAGATGGTTGTACAGAGGGTGGAATACTCAAGACCACAGAGGTCGAGAACAACCAGATAGGAAAACCAACAATTGACCCAAGAAGGGATAATGTTGCCATATAAGGAGCACCAACATTCCCAAAAGCAAGAAAAGGACTAGGATTCCCTTCAGAGGGGATTCCTTGGTTGGTAAACTACAAAAATGTTGCCATTGGAAACAACCGTAAAACAAAACGCTAAGGAAGATAACTTTAACCAGGAATATTTCGTCGTCATTTTATTTCTTAAGACATTGAAACAAAACTCTGTCGTTTCATATTTTAAGAGTCGAGAAACAGGCAAAAGGTGACTCTATCACTTTCAGGTTGAAACGAGCGTGAAAGGACAAGCGCTCGATGATTTCTTCTCTTTTTAAGGAGTCACGAAAAGATCAAAATGACTACTCTGGTAATCTAAGAAAGAGGGTGTACCAAGTTTCCGTGAACTGCCATATACACCTTGGTGATCAAATGAAAGATAAATGACCAAGGACTTTCCGTACGTGCAGGTAGTCTCCCTGAATGTTGTGTTCAGTGTATCACGGTTATAAGGCGGCAGACTCGGCTTCCTACAGATACAAGATTGCAACCAATATGGATCTCCCTTTATATACTCGATGGTATGGGGAGCACAAGTCCGTACTAGTGTTGTCTAAAGCCAAAAGGCGAACGACGGCTACTAGGTTTTAAGACGTCAGAACACGTCTCTAGCCTAGACCACTAAATTTTTTGCGTTAAGTTCCAATGTTTCCTTAGGTTAATTTTAATAAATTTTAAAGTTGATATTGAATTATGTGTCAGTTTCAAGGCCCTACCACATGTCATCTGACAATCTCCTATATGTAGCTATATGAGGAAATAAATCTTTCAATTCGATGAATGCTATCTAGTTAAGGGAAGAGTCTCAAACAATGATGCAACAAACAGCAATACTGCAAACCAAAATTTTCCAAACTAAATGACTTTCACTATCCAAAAGTAATCTAAAACATTCAATGATGCGAATTATGTAATGTAGTCTATGCAAAATCCTTTTTTTTGAAAACTATGCAATTGTAATCTCTGCACAATTTCCCTTTTTTTTTGAAAGAACAAGAATGCACTCAATGTATTTTTCAATGAAATGAGAATCTACTTAATGCATGATTTTAATAAAAGAATGCACTCAATGCGATTTTTAGCTTTCAATCATTAAACAATGTAATCTAAGTTCAATGATAAATCTCAAAAAATACTTTTCAATGCAATGTGATCTAATGCATTTTAACGAAAAGAAAACTCTTAGACGAAAACTAAATGAACGCAAATTTCCTTAATGGAAAGATGAATGCAAAAGGGATGCAAACCAACACTAAGAATGCAATCGTTGTTTTAAACACTTTGTAATGAAATTCCTCAAAAGGCTACAAGACATATGAGGTTAAGCACAAAAATTACTTCCAAAGCATGAGCTCAAAACAAGGCATTCATTCCATTTTACATCAAGCAATCATAGAAAGAATACTTTTCAGTTGAACAATGAGCAATGTAATCTATTCTCACAAGCGAACAAGCGGACCAAATGAACTTGAAAGACACTTGAGACTTGAACACTCAATCAACCGAAAAGAAAAAGGCAATCAACTAGAGATGGCTCACCAAGAAAGGAGATTGAGTCAATCAGTAGGGTGATGTCCCGCAAAGCATGTAAACAGGAAATGGATGCACATTCCTAGAAAAAACTAGTATGTAAGGATGCATGTCTGAACAGGAAAAAAAAACAAACAAATAAGACCAACAAGCCACTTGAGTGAAGGGGAGAATAAATCAAACAGAGAAAAAGACCGGAAAGGAAAGATACACTAGTGGAGGAATTAGGGAAAAACCTAAATTTTTCACACACCGTGAAATTGGCACGACTTTTGTGGGTGAAACTAGTGCCAACTAGCGCGAATTTCTCACTGAAAACTAGCGGCAATGGCCAATTGGTGAGGGTTGCTAACTAAAAAATAGCGCCAATTGGCGCGACTGTCAGAAAAATAAAAGTGCCAATGCCTGAACAAGAAAAAAAAAAAATTCTCCCAACCAAGACCAGACTCACCACTTCAAGAAAAAACTAAAAGATCGTAATTGATGAAATACATAGGAACAAACAGGGAAATGGTCGTTCGACTAAATCCATCGAATGACTAAGACCTCAAAGAGTGACAAACTCAAAGGAAACTCCCCAGTGGAGTCGCCAATTTGTTGTCCAGGTAAATCCCCTATGCGGACAGAGGCGATCCCTCTAGCCCTAGGGTGGGTCTAGAAACTACGGGAACATACTAACATCTACCTTCCTAGATTGTAAATGAAATTCAGAGCAAGGAAGATGACCTACCTTATCCTGATGCTATGTTGTCGTCTTCCGTCGAAGCTTATTGATCAGTCGCTCTTCTCAAGCTTGATACATGCTACTACAAACGTTCGATTACCTATACAGACAGTCAAGACACCACGACAAGCGTAAAACCATGACAAACATAAAAAAAAATTTACAACCTATCTAACTGATCAAGGAATGGTATAAATCTCATTATAAGTGTAAACAAGAGTGGATGATAAACATCAGATGCATTTTATTATGATAAAGACAAGGGGATTTTACAACCAAGCCTTGATGTTGAGGCTCTCCTTTGGTGGGTCTATATCCAAGCACGTTTGCCACACCCTCATGAACAAAGGTCCAAGATATCACTATGTTCTCTGCTGAGATTTCAACAAGATGATGAGCTTAGTGAAAAGAGTCGCCTTCACTAAGTGGGCCCGCAGGCTTTTTTTGGCGCAAGTCTATTTTTAGACTATGTCTATTTTTAGACATGTCGATCATATTCTATGAGTTGCAGGATGCTATTTGTGGATGGTTGATCAAGTTGGAAAAATAGATGGACTTCTATTTTTAGACATATTGGGCGGAATCTATTTTTATATTGCCAGTCTAAAAATAGATATGTCGAATATTATTAGTTCTTAATAATATTTGGACTATAAACATTATCTTATTTGTTGGAAATACTGAGAGGGGGGGTGAATCAGTATTTCTTTCAATTAGAGCATTAGTTAATCTTCAATTATTACCATTGTTTGTACAATGATAGCAGAAAACAAGAGGAACATAAATGCACACAGTTTTTAAGGTGGAAACCCACTCCGGGACAAAAACCACCTAATGCTTTTCTAATAATTATTTTCAACTCCAATTGAAAATAAAGCTCCAACTTCCTAGAATCTAGAAAAGCATTCTTCTCCACCTCCCACTGGATGGATGCTCCAATGCCCGAGATTCTTCAGTAGTCAACCGAACGGATGCCCCAACACCCAATGAGCTACAACTCACCCTAGCACCACCCTACCACCCTATATAAGAATAAAAAATGAATGGAC
Organism: Pinus albicaulis; assembly: GCA_034641835.2. Lineage (NCBI taxonomy): Eukaryota > Viridiplantae > Streptophyta > Pinopsida > Pinales > Pinaceae > Pinus > Pinus albicaulis. Next base: position 1,543,807,115 of record CM076582.1, on the reverse strand, counting down.
TCTCGTACCAGGGAAAATGGTCCACTTTACAATGATATAGAATGATGTAGAATAAGAAGATATACTAGACCATAACCCCAAATTTGACACAAACACCTAATGATGATCCTAGACCTCCCAACGTTGCCTCTTGAACCCTTGGCAGAAAGATGCTAGTACAATTTGTACAATAATGTATTTACAATGACTAGGTACAATGATACCTTTACAATGATTGTATGCAGTGCTGCCCACTTGAAGACTTCATATGATGAACTTCTTGCTGCTGTTATGCACCTTGGATGCTGCTCTTGTCATGCTATCCTCTGCTGCACCTTGCTTTGCTTTTCTGCCTTAGAAAGTTTGGTCCTTTGCAACCCTTGACAACACATGATCTAGTTTTTTTTTTTGCCTTCTAGGAGATTGATATTGAATCTAGTGTATCTTTGTTATTTCAGATCTTCAATATCTAATTTTCGTTCCTGTAGTAGTTCTCTAAGTTTCCTTTCCAATTCCATAGGTCTAACCCAATTTGGATTCTTCAAGAGAGAGTTATACCCAATTTCTCACACTGCCCTAATTATGGAATTTTTCAGCAGAGCGCACTTGTACGACATTCCACGTGTCACTGTTTCTTTATTTTCCTCTAAAATTGATAGAGTGAAAAAAGACTGTGCACTTTTTTCCACTTTTTATAGAATTCCAATCCGATACTCAGAGAGAGAGTTATGATGATTTTACCATGGTCACTTCTTTGAGATGAATTTCAGGAGCCTACAAAAACCCTTACTTCCACAGATCATATCTCCAAAAATATTGCGCAAATTGATCTGAAATTTTTACTACATCTTCCTCAGGATTTTGGCTTCACCTCATAAAAATTTCAGCTTTTGAGCCTTCATAGAAAAAATTTTAGAGCGAAAATACCACGATGACCTGTTTCAGATGGTCGAATCCCTTACCTAAGGAGGAAATGAAGATCACAATATATATGAATGCTTAAGTTGAGAGGGGCTTCAACAAGTGAACGTGGGAGGGATTTTAGGAGCTTAAAAAATATTAGTTATTACTTTTCAATGACCCATGCCCCAACCCCATGGGGTTTTAGCCCACTAACTAGGGTACAAACTTCAAACATGAATATCTCTCAAACCATGAAGAATTACATGGTGTGCCATATATCAACGGAAACATCTCGACAAGTAGAAACCATCAAAATAATTATTGACCTATAATATATTAATTTGGTAGGTCAAACTTCCCATTCAATATTGGGTTAGCCCCTGGTGCTGCTTGGGTTGACATCAATGACAATCGTTGATCAACAATCTCCCCCTTTGGCATTGATGGCAACACAAGTACTCCCCCTGCGATCATGACACCTCTTCCTACAACATTCTCTCCCACTTTGACATCAATGGCAAAGGGTAACTCCCCCTGAAACACAACCATCCTACGGCCCTGTACACACTTCCACTTACGCTGACACACAACTGTCCTGCAAACCTGTACAAACTTCCACTCTCCCTTTATATTCTGAAAAAGGAAAATATAATGAGAACTTGGGAGAATCCTAAGCTTCTGGCAAAGATATTCCAATGTTGGTGAATATTTAATATGTGATTCTTTTGGTGCTGCTTGGAATCTTGCTACTTGTCCAACTGCTTGCTTAACATCTGGTCGGGAGGCTATTACATATAGAAGACTACTAATCATAGATCTATACAACCTTTGATCCACATCCTTAGATGAGTCGTTTATGCTCAATTTGCAACCAAGTAAAGACATCTCGAAATCACTTTGCACCTTTGTAGCAAAATTCTTACTTAGTCGATCATCATTGCTACCAATTATTGTATCATCCTCTTTAGCTATTAGACATGCTTTATTTGCTTCATCTAGAACATATATGTCGTTTGGAGCTCGACTTGCTATAGCCACAATTTCACCATACACGCCTTTCCTGATTTCACATTTCGTGGAGTTGAATAGTATTGTGTGTCCTTGATCACACATTTGTCCAACATTGAGCAGATTGTGATTCATGTTTTCAACCAGTAGAACATTATTGGCTAGAGAATCTTTGCTTCCGAGAGTGATAGTACCTGATCCTATAACATTTGAAGACTCCTCATTTCCAAAGGACACGGTTCCATCCTTCTTCTCTTTCAGAGATACAAATTTATTTCTATCTCCAGTCATATACATTGAGCAACCGCTATCAACATACCACACATCTTTGTTCTTTTGAGCCTTGAGAGCGAGAGCACAATTATCATTCTTATTCTTCTTCCATGTTCGTTCATTCTGTGGCTTTGAAGATTCTTCTGGAGGATTTTCAAGTCTGCAGTGTTTGGCTATGTGTCCAAAGTTTCGACATTTGTAACATTCAATATTATTTCTTAAATGTTCAAATCTATTGATGTTTCGCTGAGCCCTGGGAGGTTCATATTTGATAGATCTCCTAGAATTTTATTCGTTCCTAGGGTACGTGTGACATTCTACAGCTTTATGACCAAATTTTCCACATGAATAACAGTAGCCATAAAAAATATGTTGATACCTGGATGGAAATTTTCATCGAGGAATTGTCTTCCAAGGCTGTTCTTACGAATCTTGTCCAATGAAGTCTACATGCATGTCAGATCTCATAGGTTCATTGTATTTTTTTGTAGAAGGTCCTGCTTCTTATTCTTTGTAACCGATGCCAATTTTGTCATTGTAATATCGTTGATTGTTGATGAGTTATTCCAATGCCCTTGAGCTGTTGGCATAGTTTTGGATAGTTTTTCCTTTCTTCACTTCCTCACGCAGCGAGACTACTTCGGCTTCTAATTCTTTCCTTTATTGGTTGCTTTCTTCCAACTTCTTTTGAAGTGACTCTTCAATGCATTTGTGTTATTCAACTTCAATTTTGAGACCTTGAACTTGTTCTTCAAGAGTTTTGGAACGGATCTTCTCTGTTAGGTCCCTATATCACTAGTATAGTCCCTTATTATTTCAAAGTCATAACCCAAGGGTTATTGTGAGCGACAGAGAACCCATTTTTACTGGAAATTTTTGGACGGAGTTATTTTCTTGTTTGGGTACTCAATTAGCTCATAGCTCATCTTATCATCCTCAATATGATGGTAAAACTGAGATCGTAAATAAATGTTTGGAAGGATATCTTCGTTGTTTTGTATCTGATAAACAAACACAATGGGTCAAGTGGTTACCTCTTGCTGAATGGTGGTATAACACTTCCTTCCATACTGCAGCAAAAATGACCCCATTTATGGCACTTTATGGATATCATCCACCATCCATCACATCATCTTTAAGGAAAAATTCGAAGGTTCAAGCAGTGGAAGATCACATCGAGCATCAGCAAGAAGTTCTCCAACTCTTAAAGGATAACCTGAATTTGGTACAAAATCGAATGAAACAACAGGAAAATCAACATCGCAGCGAGAGAAGTTTTGATGTAGGAGATTGGGTATTTTTACGGCTACAACCATACAAACAAATGTCCCTCAAGCAAGCTAAGAAGGATAATAAATTATCACCAAAGTACTATGGTCTTTACAAGGTGTTGCAAAAGATTGGTTCTATGGCATACAAATTGGAGCTTCCTGCTTCTTCACGAGTACATCCAGTTTTCCATGTTTCATGCTTAAAAAAGGTTATAGGTGAAAATCTTCCAGTTCAAACAATATTGCAAGAACTTGATGAGGAAGGAAAATCATATTGGAACCTGAAGCGGTCATGGAAACAAGAACTCGACAGCTACGGAATCGATCAATTTCAGAGTATCTCATCAAGTGGAAGAACTTACCCACTGAAGATTCTACATGGGAGGATGAGAATTTTATACAGAAGCACCCGTAGCTACTCAAGCGTTGAGGACAACACTTTTTTGAAGGAGAGGGGCATGTTAGGTCCCTATATCACTAGTATAGTCCCTTATTATTGTTAGTGTAACCCCCTTATTGTTATTATTGTACCCTTGTAACTCCCATTTTGTTATTATTGTGCCCTTAAATTATTATTGTTAGGTCGGCTAGGATTACATTGTGGCCCACTAGGATTACATTATGGCCCCATGGACTCCTATATATAGAAAGGAGGTTTTGTAAATTGTATCATCCAAGAATTGTTCATTTATGTAATGTATTGGAGGTTGCCCCCTCGAAGTGGCTCATTTCTAAGGTGTTTATATCTCTTTTCTTCTCTTTTTGGAGTTGGTTACACAACATTCTCTGCCTTGAGATCTTTTATAAGCTTGATTTCTTCCTCATAAAATTCGTCTATGGTCCATCCTTCTTCTTCGTTGTTTGATACCTCTTGCTTATTGTGCTTGGGTTTATTGTGCTTGGCCATAAACAATACTCTCTCATTGGCTTCTTCTTCACTATCATTGTCTTCATCAGATGATGAGCTATGTTCTTTAGAGAGAAATTTCCTTTTGGATCCTTGCTTGTTGAATTTCTTAAAGCCTTTATTTCTTTTTGAGTTGCCATTACTTTTTTTCGAACATTTTGCTGCAAAATGCCCAACCTCATTACAGTTGAAACATATCAATGGAATTTTACCTTTGAATTTTCCCTTACCAATTTGTAGTTTTCTCGTGAAGTAAGCATATTCTTCATCTGAAAGACCTTCTTCATCATCTCCCTTTTCTTCACACTTGCAGGTGCATGTCTTTTCAATTGAAGGTTGTTTATCCTTATTGGTTTTCTTAGATGAAACGAACACAGTTTCTAGATGCGAAGTACCCTCTTCTTCATCAATTCTCATTTCATATGCTATGAGAACTCCATGTAATTCCTCTTGCTGAGTTTGTCCAGATTTTCACTGTATTCTAAGATCGATACCTTTGGGTTGAATCTCCCTGGTAACGTTCTAAGAATCTTCCGTATAATATTCTTCTCATCAACTGACTCTCCCAATCCTTCCAGAGTATTGGTTATTTCAACAACGTATTGAAAGTATGCAACAATGTTGCAATCTTCTTTCATTCTGAGTTGCTCAAATTTTTCTCTATAGATTCGAAGCTTTGCTTCTTGTACATTTGATTCACCTGCATATATATTCTCAAGCTTGTCCCATACATTTTTGGCGGTTTTAGAACCCAACACCTTATGATAAGCAGATTCAATAAGTCCATTGATAATAATATTCTTTGCTTTTGCATCATTTACCAAATTCTTCTTACCTTGTTCATCCGCGGTTGATGTAAATCCATTTTGAATAGTGTCCCATACTTCGTAACCTTGCGACAAGAGATATACCTCCATTCTTCCTTTCCAAAGTGCATAATTATTTTCATTGAATAGAGGTACACCATTCTTGGTATGCTCCATGACCTCCTTCCAACTGTTAAACTGTTATTGAAGGAACCATGCTCTGATACCAATTGTTGGAAATACTGAGAGGGGGGGTGAATCAGTATTTCTTTCAATTAGAGCATTATTTAATCTTCAATTATTATCAGTGTTTGTACAATGATAGCAGAAAACAAGAGGAACATAAATGCACACATTTTTTAAAGTGGAAACCCACTGTGGGACAAAAACCACCTAATGCTTTTCTAATAATTCTTTTCAACTCCAATTGAAAATAAAGCTCCAACTTCCTAGAATCTAGAAAAGCATTCTTCTCCAACTCCCACTGGATGGACGCTCCAACGCCCGATATTCTTCAGTAGTCAACTGAATGGATGCCCTAACGCCCAATGAGCTACAACTCACCCTAGCACCACCCTATCACCCTATAGAAGAATAAAAAATAAATGGACTGCCATACCAGGGAAAATGGTCCACTTTACAATGATATAGAATGATGTAGAAGAAGAAGATATACTAGACCATAACCCCAACTTTGACACAAACACCTAATGATGATCCTAGACCTCCCAACACTGCCTCTTCAACCCTTGGTAGATAGATACTAGTACAATTTGTACAATAATGTATTTACAATGACTAGGTACAATGATACCTTTACAATGATTGTATGCAGTGCTGCCCACTTGAAGACTTCATATGCTGAACTTCTTGCTTCTGTTATGCACCTTGGATGATTTTCTTTTCATGCTACCCTCTACTGCACCTTGCTTTTCTTTTCTGCCGTAGAAATTCTGGTTCTTTGCAACCCTTGACAACACATGATCTAGCTTTTTTTTGCCTTCTAGGAGCTCGATATTGAATCTGGTGTATCTCTGTTATTTCAAATCTTCAATATTTGATTTTTGGTCCTTTAGTAGTCCTCTAAGTCACCTTTCCAATTCCATAGGTCTAACCCAATTTGGATTCTTCAAGAGATATTTATACCCAATTTCTCACACTACCCTAATTATGGATTGTTTCATCAAAGCGCACTTGTATGGCATGCCACGTGTCACTGTTTCTTCATTTGCCTCTGAAATTGATAGAGATAAAACTAAATACTATGCACCATCTGCCACTTTTTACGTAATTCCAATCTGATACTCAGAGAGAGAGTTATGACGATTTTACCATGGTCACTTCTTTGAGATGAATTCCAGGAGCCTGCAAAAACCCTTATTTCCACAGATTATATCTCCACAAATGTTATGCAAATTGATCTGAAATTTTTACTGCAGCTTCCTTAGGATTTTGGCTTCACCTCATAAAAATTTCAGCTTTTTAGCCTTCGTAGAAAACAATTTAGAGCGAAAATTCCACTATGACTTGTTTCAGATGGTCGAATCCCTTACCTGAGGAAATGAAGATCACAATATATATGAATGCTTAAATTGAGAGAGGCTTCAACAAGTGAAAGTGGAAGGGATTTTAGGAGCTTAAAAAATATTAATTATGACTTTTCAATGACCCATGCCCCAACCCCATGGTGTTTTAGCCCACTAACTGGGGTACAAACTTCAAACATGAATATCTCTCAAACCGTGAAGAATTACATGGCGTGCCATATATCAACGGAAACATCTCGACAAGTAGAAACCATCAAAATAATTATTGACCCAAAATATATTAATTTTGTAGGTCAAACTTCCCATTCAATATTTTATTAACCCCTGGTGCTGCTTGGGTTGACATCAATGACAACCGCTGATCAACATTATTCTCTTGGAGCACTTCAGTTAAGTGCACAGATGTGGCACAGGAGCTAACAGAAGGAATTAAGCTATTCCTGAGAGTTAAGTGGAGATATTTCATGGAGAATTCAGTTAGAACTCATGTGACAGAGTTTGGTGGAGTTATTGAGGTAGTTGGTGGAGTTGTGTTTAGTTTAACTCAGTTAGACACAGTTGAGCTAGTTGTATCTAGTCTAACTGATTGATACACTAGTGAGAGTGGTGTGAATTAATTAATAATTAATTCACTAATTATTAACTCATTAATAAACTGAAGAATACATCAGTTAACTACAGTGCATGGACAGTTTCAGTGGAGACCAGTGGAGAGGTAGGTGAAAGAGCAGTGTGACTATCAGTTGTGACTATACTGGTGCATGAGTTTGCACCACACATTGATGGAGATTCCAATGAGGATTTTTCAGTGCAAGCCAGGTGGTTTCGAGTTCATTCAGATCCCATATTCAGCAAGGATTGCGCAATAGAGGTAGGCTAGCAGGTGGCAGAGATCGGTGCATGGGATTTGCTAGATCGGACCTGATTAGTGTGTAGCAATTGGAGATTGTACTGAGAGCTTGTGCGAAGCTTTGTATGATGATTGTTACATGATCTCTATGACATATAATATACATATAGTTGGGGGTTTTCAGCTTTAAGCTTTCCCATAAATAATTGTGTTCATATGTGTGAATTTTTATGGTTTTAATGTGTGCATGCAATTGATTTAATTTCAGCAAGTAATGATCAATAGTAGAAGAGATTATGTATTATGCATGAAGTCAAATAGTGTGTGATCAAGAGAATCTTGGATGTATAATGCATTAGTTATATAATTTCTACATGGTATCAAAGCGATATTGATCATTGGAGCAATCACAAAGCATTGAAGCGATTGAGTTTTGTGCTGGTGGAATTTGAATTTGCAATAGTGTTTTCTTGGAGTCAAAGTTCAGATGTATTTCAACGAATTGCGCTTGGAGTATGCCCTTGAGGGAAGCTCGAATTATATTTCATGGAAGGACAGGATGGAGGTGGTGCTGGAGGATAATGGGTTGAAGGAGTTCATAGATGCAGAAATTCCAAAACCTGCTTCTAGCGATGTTGCCGCACTTGATGCATGGCAAAAGAAGACAACAAAATGTCAAAGGATTCTGTTGGAAGGTGTGAAGGATCACATATTGTCCAGCCTTCATGGTAAATCTTCTCCATTCTTGATGTGGAAAGCTTTGACAGACTTGTTCCAAAGCAAGAGCGACCAGAGGAAGTTGGCGCTCAATGATAAGCTCAAGAAAATAAAAATGGAGAAGGGCGAGAGTATACCCAAGTACCTCATGAAGTTTGTCCAGTGCATGGATGAGCTAGGAAGTGTGGGGGTTACTATAGATGAAGAGGACTTGGTGAGCTTGACTCTCCTTGGGCTTCCGAAGAGTTGGCATTCCTATGAGGACTCTGTCAATGGTCGAGAGAAACTGCCAGGATGGGAGCGACTTTGGTCGGATCTTGTGCAGGACGAGATAAGGCGGAGTACCAGGGATGGATCTTCATCAAAGAATTAAGATGAAGAAAATTGCGCTTTGGCTTCCAAAGCAAGGAAGGGGAAGAGCAATAAGAATGCTTCTCAATCTGGTGCGAAAGGCAAGAAGCAGGACATGTCCAAGGTGAAGTGCTTTCACTGTCACCAACACGGACATTATGCCACTAATTGTCCACAAAAGAACAAAAATAAGAAGGCTGCTGGATCTGCAGCTGGAGAGGCCTTAGCCTCATAGTTTCAGCTGGATTTTTCACTGATCTCATGCTTGGTATCAAGTATGATGGGTTCAGTGTGGTTTCTTGACAGTGATGCGTCTTTCCATATGACCGAAGACAAATATTTGTTTACTGATCTGGATGAGAAGGATCTTGGAGTGCACATTGAGATGGGTGATGATGGTAGATACAGTGCGACTGGTATCGGGACCATTTCCTTTGAGAGGGAATCTGGTAAACCTTTCATCTTGAAGGATGTCATGCATGTTCCAGGATTGAAGAAGAATATTATCTCTATGGAAATGTCGGAAGACAAGGGATATGATGTTTTCTTTAGCGAGGGAAAGGCTTTCTTGCGCAGTAAGGCAACTGGTGAAACCCGAAGGATAGGGGTTCGAGTTAAGAACCTTTATCAGTTGCAGGTAGATGGTTGTGCAGCAATGGCAGGCAAGGCAGAAGGAGTGGTGAGCTGGGATGAGGGCGAGCTATGGCACAGGAGATTGGGCCATCTTCACCATGGTGATTTGAAAATTTTGCAGAAGATTTCTACCGGGCTTCCCAAAGGTACACTTATGCAGTCAAATCAGTGCAAGGGATGTACTTTGGGAAAATTTTTGAAAGCCACATTTCATGAGGAGGATAGTTGCGCCACGACGATCCTTGAGAGAATTCACACAAACGTGTGTGGACCTTTCTCAGTAGCTTCGACAGCAAAGCACAGGTATTATGTGATATTTGTTGATGATTTTTCTTGTAAGTGTTGGATCTTCTTCATGCAGAAGAAGAGAGAGACATACTCAAAGTTCTATGAGTTCAAGGCACTGGTGGAGAAAGAGTCAGGGAAGCAGGTGAAGGCTCTTAGGAGTGATAATGGTGGTGAATTCATCTCTGGCGAATTCAAAGACTTTTGCAACGCAGAAGGAATTCAAAGGGAGCTCATAGCGCCTCATAACCCACAACAGAATGGGGTTGCTAAGCGAAAGAATAGAACGATCGTGGGTGTTGCACGAGCGATGTTGCATGATCAGGGCCTTCCCATACACTTGTGGGTTGAAGCTTGCAATATTGCAGTTTATGTGCAAAACCATTGTCCTCATAGGATACTTGGCATGAGTACACCCGAAGAGGCTTTTTCTGGTAAGAAGCTTGATATTTCTCATTGGAAGATTTTTGGCTCACCTGTTTAAATTCATGTGATGACGGATGCCAGGAAGAAGCTGGATCCGACCGCAGAGGTTGGGATATTTTTGGGGTACATTGATACACCCCACAACTATCGTGTGTATTTTCCAGACAGTCGGAAGACTGTTGTGCGACGGGATATCAAATTTCATGAGGAGAAAGCCATGAAGTGTTCGTTGAGAGGGAGCTACACTTGCATGCAGATGAGGAGCTATTAGTTCCAAGGATGAGCCTCAGGATGCGGATCAGCCACAAGAGGAGGTTCATGGAGTGGAATAAACCGCTCATGCAGCGCCAAACATCACAGGGTGGAAGCGCACTACAGAAGCTGAGCGACTTAAACTTGATGCAGAGAAGATTGTAGGAGCACCTACATCACAACGCAGACAGAGACAGTGACCTGATCGATATACTAGATACATGGCTCTGATGAGCAAGTGTATCGTGACAGAGCCATCCTATTTCGAGAAATTTGTGGAGGAACCTGCATGGGTAGATGCCATGGTGGAAGAGTCTGATTTGATTGTCAGAAATAGTGCATGGGAGATTGTCCCAAGGCCGAAAGGGAAATCAGTGGTAGGTTTGAGATGGATCTAAAAATTGAAGCAACCTACTGATGGGAGCATCAAGAAGTACAAGGCAAGATTTTTCTCCGTGCTTCTCACAGATTGAGGGATCGAAGCAGAGGAAACCTTTGCCACCCGTCGAAAGGTATTCTTCCATACTCTGTGAGCATCCTCTCTCTCTCAAATACAGATGGGTAGTCCAAAATGGCACATTCATCAGATGGATGTGAAGACTGCGTTCCTCAACAGAGTCATTGAGGAGGAGGTGTACATAGAGCAGCCCGAAGGTTTCGAGATCTTCAACAGCGAGTCACATGTGTGCAGGCTCAAGAGAGCGTTGTATGGGTTGAAACAAGCACCTCGTGCTTGGTACACATGGATAGACAATTATTTCACTGGACTTGGATTCTCCAAGAGTGAGGCAGATCCGAACCTATACCAGATTGTGGTGGAGGGTAAGTTGCTGATCATTGTACTTTATGTAGATGATTTTATTTTGACGGGTGATGAACTGTTGATACTCTCATGCAAGGTTGATCTTGCAAAAGAGTTTGAGATGAAGGACTTGGGCCTCCTTCATTATTTCCTGGGATTGGAAATCTGGCAGCGCAGTGATGGATTGTTTGTGTCTCAAGGCAAGTATGCCCGGGAGATACTGGAGAAGTTCAACATGCATGGCTGCAAGCCTATCGACACTCCTCTTCCTAGTGGTTGGAGGAAAGAGGATGCTACATCGGAAAAGGTAGTGGATGCCACTATTTATCGATAGTTGGTGGGGTCGCTGATGTATCTGGTCAGTACACGACCCGACATATGCTATGCTGTTAACCAGCTTTCGCAAGCTATGGTTAAGCCTACCAAGCTCTACTGGAAGGTAGGTAAGCATGTATTGACATATCTCAGAGGCACATCGAGATATGGATTATGGTACAGACAGTCGGATCAGGTGAAGCTGTGTGGCTTCATGGATGCAGATTGGGCAGGGAGCCCAACGGACAGAAAGAGCACATCTGGAGGGATTTTCAGTATCAGGTCGATAGCAGTTTCTTGTTACAGCAGGAAGCAGAGATCCGTGGCACTCAGTTCAGCAGAGGCCGAGTATATGGCAGCGAGTTTGGTTGCATGCGAGGCTATATGGATGAGGAAGATCCTGGTCGGGTTGTTCGGTTCACACTTAGATCCTACTGTGATATATTGTGATAATTAGAGTTGCATAAAACTCTCGGTTAATCCAGTATTTCATGATAGATCTAAACACATTGACATCCGATATCATCATATCAGAGATTGTGTGCAGCGGAAGATCATGTTACTTTCATACATTCCCACGGAGGATCAGGATGCTGATATCTTGACGAAGGCGCTCACCAGGAGCAAATTTGAATACCACAGAGGCAGGATAGGGGTGGCAGATAATCCTTATCTTGTTGAGAGGGAGTGTTGAGATTGCAACAAGATGATGAGCTTAGTGAAAAGAGTCACCTTCACTAAGTGGGCTCGCAGGCTATTTTTGGCGCAAAGTCTATTTTTAGACTATGTCTATTTTTAGACATATGGATCATATTCTATGAGTTGCAGGATGCTATTTGTGGATGGTTGGTCAAGTTGGAAAAATAGATGGACTTATATTTTTAGACATATTGGGCGGAATTTATTTTTAGATTGCCAGTCTAAAAATAGATATGTCGAATATTATTAGCTCTTAATAATATTTGGACTATAAACATTATCTTATTCTCTTGGAGCACTTCAGTTAAGTGCACAGATGTGGCACAGGAGCTGACAGAAGGAATTACGCTATTCCCGAGGGTTAAGTGGAGCTATTGCATGGATACTTCAGTTAGAACTCATGTGAGAGAGTTTGGTGGAGTTGATTGAGGAAGTTAATGGAGTTGTGTTCAGTTTAACTAATCTAAACATAGTTGAGCTAGTTGTATCTAGTCTAACTGATTGACACACTAGTGAGAGTGGTGTGAATTAATTATTAATTAATTCACTAATTATTAACTCATAAATCAACTAAAGAATACATCAGTTAACTTCAGTGCATGGACAGTTTCAGTGGAGACCAGTGAAGAGGTAGGTGAAAGAGCAGTGTGACTATCAGTTGTGACTATATTGGTGCATGAGTTTGCACCACACATTGATGGAGATGCCAATGAGGATTGCGCAGTGCAATCCAGGTGGTTTTTAGTTCATTCAGAGCCCATATTCAGCGGGGATTGCGCAATAGAGGTAGGCTAGCAGGTGGCAGAGATCGATGCATGGGATTTGCTAGATCGGACCTGATTAGTGTGTAGAAATTGGAGATTGTACTGAGAGCTTGTGAGAAGCTTTGTATGATGATTGTTACATGATATCTATGACATATAATATACATATAGTTGGGGGTTTTCAGCTTTAAGATTTCCCATAAATCACTGTGTTCATATGTGTGAATTTTTATGGTTTTAATGTGTGCATGCAATTGATTTAATTTCCGCAAGTAATGATCAATAGTAGAAGAGATTTTGTATTATGCATGAAGTCAAATAATGTGTGATCAGGAGAATCTTGGATGTATAACGCATTAGTTATAATTTCTACATTCTCAACACACACAAACAATCACACTATGCACTATTCTCCTGAAGCTATGATTGCTTCTTCTTTCTATGCTAAATTTTTCAGCTATCTATTCAACCACCACATCAATGGAAAATGGCTATATTTATAGAGGAGAGGAAGAGGTTGGGATCCCTACAATAGTGGAAGGGAGGCCTTATCCCTTGGGAGGTTTCCCCATAAGGTGGACACAAGAGGCCAAAGGAGGAAGGCCATGGTTATTCAGTCGAACCACTCCCTATGACTCATCCACGAAGTTGTTGTGATTGAAAATTCGCCTCTATTTTTAAAAAAATTTCCATAAACAGATTGGCGCGGGTAGCTAACTGAGACAGAGCGCCAACAAGCGTGGGGGGCAGTGTTAATCTGCCTCATTGGCATGAGGGCATAACGGGCTACCAGCGCCAAGGCAAAAATAGGTGTTTTTAGTGGTATGCTTAGGAAATGGTCAATAGAAAGAATGTTGTCCTCGTGGCAAGGGATGCAATGATGGTATTTGCAAGGCATGACACTTCTAATTAGTCACAGAAATGACCCTCCAATGTGTGATATGGGGATTGCAGGGATAGTGACAAAATGTTGTGTAACAGCTACATCTGCAAACCATGGGGTTTTAGTTGTTATAGCAAATAAATGTTCATCTGAAAAACTATCTGAAATAGGAATAGGACCACCAAGTGAATAAATTCTTGACAAGAAATTTTCTACTTGATTTTCTTTACCTAGCCAATCTAGAACAATGAGATTTAATTCATGCATTAACCACAGCCATCTAGTATTTATGTCATTGGTAATTTCTTTTTTCATTAAGTATTCAATGGTTGAATTGTCTATATGAATAAACACTTGATAGATTGTTATATAATGCCTAAATTTATTGAATTCATGCACAATAGCTAACATTTCTTTTTCAAGTACTATATAGTTCAATTCTGTCAGAGTTAAATTATTTCTTATGAAGTATATGGCATAATTAAACTGGTTTTCTTTTTTTCCAAGTGATGCTCCTATAGATGTATCAGATGCATCAGTAGATATGTGAAAGGGAAACAACCAGTCTGGTCCTTGAAGAATGGGTGCTATTGAAAATTTTTCTTTCAGTATTTCAAATGCATTTTGACAATTTGTTGTCCATTGAAACTCAATGTCTTTTGCAAGTAAGTTGAACAGGGGTAGAGAAATTTTACTAATATTTTCAATGAATCTTCTGTAATAGCCTGCATATCCCAAGAAACGTATTACTTCTTTTTGTGTTTTTGGTGGCATTAAGTTTACAATGACTTGTACCTTTGCTGGGTCCACCTTGATTCCTGAAGAAGAAATGTGGTGTCCCAACACTATCCATTTAGTTAACATCATAAAGCATTTTTCATTGATGAGGGATAAGTTTGTCTCTATGCATCTCTTTAAAAAAAATTCAAGGTTGTTCAAACAATCATCAAATGTACCTCCATAGACAGTAAAATCATCCATGTAGACTTCTACACATTCATGAATTAAATCAGCAAAGATGGTAAGGACTTCTCTTTGAAAATTAGCAGGTGCATTACATAACTCAAAGGGAAAAAAATTATATGCATATGCTCCCCATGGCCAAGTAAATGTAGTTTTATCCTGATCCTCCAATGTTATCTTAATATGAGTGTATCCGTTAAATCCACCAAGAAAAGAAAATAATTGCTTCCAGCTAGTGAATCTAGTACTTGGTCAATAAATCGTAATGGGAAATGATCTTTCAGTGTGGCGTTATTCAGTTCCCTATAGTATACACATATTATCCATTTTATATTTTTCTTTAGTACCACAACTAAGGGAGAAACCCATTGACTATCTGAAATAGGATAGATGAATCCTACTTGTAACAATTTTTGCAGTTCTTCTTTGACTATTTCTTTCATCATATGATTCATTCTTCGTTGTGGTTGTCTAACTGATTTGATATGATCATCAGTATAGATATGGTGAATACATGTCTTTGGATCAATTCCTTGCATGTATGTATAATCCCAGTAAAATTATTTTGAATATTTCTGTAATAATGCAATTACTCGTTGTTCTTGTGATGATTGTAGATTATTACCAATATGTAGACTCTTTCCAAGATTGATTTCAATGATTTTACTTTGTGAATTGGTAATTGAGTTAACACAAAAAATTATTTCAAATGAATTTTGCAATGATTGAATAGTAAAATTTTCCTAAAAACATTGATTCAAAAGATTATTTTCAGCTTCATATTGTGTTATTCTTATCTACTCAGAAATATCAAGTTCTAAGATGAAAAGGTCTATTAGATCCTCATTTTCTTCCACTTCTCTAAAATTAAAGACTTGATTAATACTTAGAATATATTGAGTTTCTTGTTTTTGGTCATCAAGCCATGATAATAAAGAAGGATATTGTGTTGGAGGATAGAGTGACATGTTTTCTTTCATCTCCATGTGCTATGATCACACTTCTTGATCTGCATCCAATGAAAGCATATGTTGTGGCTAACCATGGTCTGCCTAGAATTAAAGGATGGCCTCTTAGATTTGCTTTTGGTTGCAATATTATAAATTATATAGGATATTCCCATGAATCCAAAGAAACAATGATGTCTTCTAATATTCCCTCTGGTACAACTTTAGATCTATCTGCTAGCTCTAAAATTGTAGCAGTAGGTCGAATATTGGGCAATTTTAAATATTTCATAGTCTCTATTGTCATGAAATTTATAGCAGCTCCCAAATCTATTAAAGTGTTTGGAACTAAAAAATCATTGATTGAAATGGTAACCATAGGCATCCCAGGATTAATGTACTTTTCAATTGTTGTTTTTGCAGACATAAGACTAGCTAATTTGCCATGACTTGGATTGTGGGTGGATCTTTTTTCTTTCTGCCAATTTTCCTAATACATAATTCCTTTATTGTTTTTGCATAGATCAGAATATCTTTGATAGCTTGCAGCAAAGGAATTTTGACATAATAATTCTATAATTCATCCAAAATATCAAATTCGGGAAGGTAAATTGGAGTTTTCTACTTTACTAACCTCTCTTAATAAGGTGGTGTTTGGGTCATAATAGTTTTTCCTTTCTGAATTTGATTTTCTAGATTATATTTTTCAGATTATTCTCCTTGTTCAGTTTTTTATTCTATGATTGGTGGAGAGTATTTGTGTAATACTTTACCAGACCTTAAGTGGACATGTTGTATAAGAAAAATAGAAGATGTAAGAAAATGTGTTGCTTCTTCCACATTATATGTTGGTCTTTCCACCTGGTTACTCAGATTTGCTACTGGTTGAGCTGGTAATTGAGTTGGTCTAGGTGGGGGTTGGTTAGAAGGCATTTGAAGCTGGTGTGGTTGAGTTAGTAAGGGTGCAAGATTTTGTTGTGGAAATGGAAATGGTTGAGGATGTTGTTGGAATTGTTGATATTGAAATGGTTACTGAGGATATGGTTGTTGATATGGCTATTGGTATGGTTGTTGGTATTGTTGTTGAAGGTATATTTGTTGAGGTGGCTGGGTCCCATAACTATATCCTCACCAACCTTGTCCATGTTGGTTTTGGTATTGTTGTGGAGGCCAATTTTTCCATGGCATCTGAGTATTCCATGAAGTTTGAGGAGGATATTGATAATTCTAAGGGATTTGTTGAGAAAATTGATGAGGAATCCTTGGTTGCCAAGGTCTTATTGATGGCATAGAGTAAAGAGAATCAATCCCTTTTACTTATTCCATTGAATTTACTTGCAATTCTTTAATATTTGGGAAATTTTTAGTTGAATTATTTTATGTACAAAGTCCACACACATGAATATTATCCAAAGGAAATTCTCCTAGTGGATGCTTCTTTCTACACTTAGTACAAAAGATTGATAACATCTGATCTTGTTCATCTTTCTTTTTCTTTGCATTCAAAACATCAACTTGTGTTCCTAAAGTGCTCAAAAGATCAATTTTAAATTTTTCTAACAAACTACCTATTTTTGCTCTTGTTACTCCTACTGCTGATTTAGAAGCTCTTGAATTAACATCTTTTTTTCCACTCTTTGTTCTTCCCCTAGAATATTTTTGACATATTTCAACAATCTCATCAAATGGAATATTTGAGATGTCTCATTTCCTGTTACTTTGAGAATATCAAGGTAATCATATCTTATACCTTTGAGAAAAATTGTGCGAATGGTATCAGGATTCAAAGAGTGTTGTTTGGATTTTTGTAGATTGTAAAGGAAACATTCTAAGTATTCTTCCAAACTCTCATCTTCTTGTTGGGACATCCTGAAAATATCTTCTTTTGAATCTCTATGCTTGCAATAGGATTGATACTTCTTAAGAAAATTTCTCTTCATGTCATCCCAAGAGGCATTAGTGTGTTCTCTTAATCCGATAAACAATTTTAGTGCAACAACTTTAAAAGTAGCAGGAAAGAGACGAAGTTTATGTGTGTCATTTGTGTATCCATAAGTCTGACATAAGATATCAAACTCAAACATAAATGAATGAGGATCTTCAGTAGACATTCCATAAAAATTGGGAAAAATAGAAGGTAGAACATTCTTCATTTTTACCTCCTCTCCAATAATTGTTCTTGTATCTAGAATTGGGAAGCCAAAGGTAGCTTCATGATCATTGTATAGTTCTATATCATTACATCTCTTATTGTCACATTCTATTTTTTCATCTTCTTCTCTTTTTCTCTCTGCTTCTATTCTCCTTTCTTCCTCTCTTTTTCTCTGTCATTAATTGTGTTGCATCTCATGCTGAATTCTTTGTTCCGGAGTCATTATTGGTATATTAGATCCCTCTCCTTCCTCTGTCATTTTCTCTTCATTTGTTTGTGATGTTTCAATAAGAGGCTGAATTGGTGTTTCCTCAACTTCTCTATTTTTTCAAGAACTGGTTGCTCTAACTGTTTAACAGTTGGTTTCCTTGTCTCCGTTTGTTTTTTTATGAAAGGTGTTTCTTTTGGTGTTTTTTTTATTTTCACTTCATAGGCTAACAAGGTTTGTCTTTCAATAAGATTCAATCTTTGTCTTGATCTATGTTTTGCTTCCAATTCCTCTAAACTTGGTCTCCCGGCAATTGGTGTAATTAGTCCTGATGGTCCTGCTCCTATGGGTGGTTGAATTGTTGGGGGGTTTTGTTTAGTAAATGTACCTTTTTAGCCTCTTTCTCTAGGCATAAAGAAACATAAAAAGAAAAATTAAATTTTGTTGTTGTTTTTGTTTTGTTTTTTTTTTATATACATTTTTTTATAATCTTCCTAATTGACTATAGTGAAGTATGCTTCCCCGGAAATGGTGCCAAAAATGTTGGGTTAACTTACTAAGTAAAGTAACACATATATTTTACTTGTCAATTTGGGTTTGTAAACTTGGAAGCATGTCCAAAATATATGGATTTCAGATGAAGTCAATTTTAGAAGATAAAGTGTAGAAGTTGAAAGAAATGCATATTGCAAATATATTCTAAATTCTAAGATTTATGGAAATGCATATTACAAATATAATCTAACTGAGAATTTTTTGATTCAATATGTAGTAAGTGAAGGAAGAGGCTCCTAACTTAGGAGATCCTGGTTGTCCTTCCCTACAGTACTACATTCATGAAGAGAAACTGAAAAATAGTAGTTTATGATGTATAGAATATAGGAGAAGAGGCTCCTAACTTAGGAGGCCCAAATTGTCCTTCTTTATAGTTCTATTCCACCATTGTTACCACTACATTAAAACTGGAAATTTAGGAAATAACTCAAGAAAGGAAAAAAGGATGAATTTTAGTTGTTGTTCATGATTAGATAGAAGGAGAATTTAATTTAAATTATTGTTTATCCCTTCATATGAAAATTAGAATTAAACCAATAATCATCCAGCAATTATAAGAAATCTTCACACATCTAAATTACTGAATAATAAATCTGAAGAAAAACTATGGCATGAAAATTATGCTAATTTAACCAAAAAGTGTACTTAGCTTGGTGTGGGGGCCCTCCACCCTTGCCTTACACACTTGAAGAACATCTCAGATACAGAAAAATTAATCAATCATCCACAACATGAACAAAAAATATAAATTGGAACTGGTTCTTGAAATTATCTCAAAGTCTCCAAAAGTCTCAATACAAATTTACACAAATTGTACATGCTTAAATGATCCATAAGCTTGGTTTAAATAGAAAAATAATAAACAAATTGAGCTATAATGTCTCTAACAGCCCTATCCATCCTAATCCCATCCATATAGGTCTAACTCATCCATTCAGTTTCACAAAATCAGGAAAATCCCAAAAAATACTATTTCTGCCATTTTTCCTAGGGATTTCTTAAAAACAGGTCAAGTTTGACCAGCGTTGACTGAGCCTGTTTTAGCTTAGCTTGACCCAAAAAATAGACATTTTTCCATCCGTGGTTCCCAATATTTCCAAATATATGCTCATCTCACGCCCGTTTGTCCTGCACATATGACTTCCATGAAGCTATTACGGGAATTTTCAATGCAGTCCAAAAATAATCTTAAAACCCATTTTTTACAAAAATCTCTACAACTTGAAAAACTTAATTTAATTACTTGAATATGCATAATAAGGCTAAAATGAGGTATTTTTGGATGATATAAGGTGGAATATGATGGTAAATAGGTGGATTTTTTATAAGAGGATGAATTTTAGTTGTTGTTCATGATTAGATAGAAGGAGAATTTAACTTAAATTATTGTTTGTCCCTTCATATGAAAATCAGAATTAAACCAATAATCATCCAGCAATCATAAGAAATATTTACACATCTAAATGACTAAATAATAAATCTAAAGAAAAACTATGGCATGAAAATTATGCTAATTTAACCAAAAAGTGTACTTAGCTTGGTGTGGGACCCCCCACCCTTGCCTTGCACACTTGAAGAACTTCTCAGCTACAAAAAACTTAATCAATCATCCATAGCATGAACAGAAACATAAAGTGGAACTGGTTCTTCAATTTATCTCAAAGTCTCCAAAAGTCTCAATATAAATTTACACAAATTCTACATGCTTGAATGGTCCATATGCTTGGTTTAAATAGATAGATAATTAAAAAACAGAGCTATAATGTCTCTAACAGTGTTATCCATCCTAATCCTATCCATATAGGTCAAACTCATCCATTCAGTTTCAAAAAATCAGGAAAATCCCAAAAAATACTATTTCTGCCCTTTTTCCTAGGGATTTCTTAAAAACGAGTCAAGTTTGACCAGCGTTGACCGAGCCTGTTTTAGCTTAGTTTGACCGAACCAATAGGCATTTTTCCATCCGTGGTTCCCAATATTTCCAAATATATGGTCATCTTATGCCTAGGTGTCCTACACATATGACTTACATGAAGCTATTACTAGAATTTTCATTGCAGTCCAAAAATACTCTTAAAACCCATTTTTTACAAAAATCTCCAAAACTTGAAAAAATTAATTTAATTACTTGAATATGCATAATAAGGCTAAAATGAGGTATATGTGGATAATATAAGGTGGAATATGATGGTAAATAGGTGGATTTTTTATAAGCAAAATTGACTAAAATTGAGGGCCAACAGTTGTCCCAATTGCAGTGGCCACAACCCCAGGAGCATCTACATCAAATTCAGCTGAAAAAACATCAGATCCTAAAAATGAGCTAGTTAAATCCATGGACAATATGACCATTCATGGGCAATAAATTTCTAAACTAAAATCTCATCTCAAAACACTATCAGAGCATAAATTAAAAATTGATACTTCTTATGTTGCAGAGTTGCAGAAAATCCACTAGCTCACTCTCAAAGTTGAACAACTACAAAGTGAATCAGTGATGGCTCAAAATCTGGCACAAATAAAGGAAAACATATGGACAAATATCAATGAAGCCCTTGCAGAAATATGGCCTTCAATTCAGATTATTTTCGAGCACCAAGAACTAATATAGAGATCCAAAGAGATATTAAAGCAAATCAAAACATATTTGAGACATAAGCCTGGAGAAGCAACATCCATCATCAAAATATTTAATTCCAAAAACAGAGAAGAGCTAGAGCAGCTTGTAATTCAAGATAGAACAGAGACAATTTTGAAGGTGAAAAAAATGCAATTATAAAAAAAAAATGTCAAAATCTAGAAACCAGTATTCATAGTTTTCACAAGAAGATGCAGGTCCTGCATAGTAAAGGACTACCAAGACTCGTTGATGAGGAAGAAAATATGATAAGCTTGAAAAATTACTAGGAAAAATTTTTCACTATTGCTCAAGACAAATCAATATTTGTAGGTATCAAAGGGAATCTCACAGGAAAAGCATTCATGGAGACCATTGATTTTGACTTATTTATCAGTCATGAAATAAGACATATTTTCATTATCAAGCCAACCTTTTAGAAGTACACAGATTTGGATGAGACCTATAGAAAGTTAATTAAAATTTCTATCCCAATTGTAGAAATTTTAATACAAATAATGTATTTCCTGGATTCTCCTGATCTAACAATTATATTACGCTGTTAAATACAGAATCGCTTCTACAAAAATTCTTGTGAAATTTAAAACATGATCGCCAATTGCAATATCAAGAAGAAAGATCAATCACACATAACACAGATGTTTTTACCAGGAAATAATAAAGCTAAAAACCCAACTATCATATATTATGTATATATCATGGATCATGAAACAATCTCATACAAAACTCTAATCCAAGAGCTCTCAGTACAATATACAATCGTCTCACACTGTCATACAAAAATTGGCAAATACATGCACCAATTTACTACCTCCTAACAGCCTGCCTCCACTGCGCAATCCCTGTTGATCACAATCCCTAAATGGATGAGATCCTGCTTGCTTTGACTGCACAATCCTCATGGGCACATCCAATGTGTGTGTGATTGCATGAGTGCACCAACTAATGTCACAACTGGTAGTCAAACTGTCTCTTTCACCTATCTCTCAACTGGGTCTCCACTGGATCTAACATGCATGTAGTTAACAGTAGTAAATCTTCAGTTGCATGTGAGACCACTGATTATGAATTAATTAAATAATTAATTCACTGATCTCTCACTAGTGTATGTTCAGTTACAACTAGCACAACTGAGTTTAACTCACTTAACTAAGTTAAACTACTTTAGAACTCACATAATTACACATCCAACTCTGTTACAACTTCGAATCACTCAGTTACAACTAATTCCACCTGCATGTCCCACCAACCAACCTTTGAACTCGAATTTCCTATAGTTAACTGGTTTGCCACTTCAGTTAACTATTTCCAAGTTCTCATTGAGAATAGATTAATATTTATTGTCTAAATATTATTAAGCGATAATAATAGTCGACATGCATCTATAAATAGACATGTGGTATATAAATAGACTTCACACATACATCGAAAAATAGAACATCATTTATAAATAGAATTTTCTTACCATCTATAAATAGACATCATCTATAAATAGAACTTGCTCATGCATTCTAAAAAGAGAATTCCACCTAAAAATAGCCTGAGGCTCCATCCTAGTGTAGGTGCTTAATTTTCACTAGGATTTTCTTGTTGAATCTCAACACTCCCTCTCAACAAGAAAGGGATTATCCTTCACCCCGATCCTGTCTCTATGGTATTCGAATTTTCTCCTGGTGAGCACCTTCGTTAGAATGTCTACATCCTGATCTTGCATAGGAATGTACTGAAGCAACATGATCTTCCGCTACACAATCTCTGATATGATGATATCGGATATCTATATGCTTAGATCTATCATGAAATATAGGATTAATCGAGAGTTTAATTCAACTCTGATTATCACAATGAATCGTTGTTGGATCTAAATGAAAACCAAACAAACCAACTAGGATCTTTCTCATCCACGTAGCCTCACATGCAGCTTGACTCGTTTCCATGTATTCTACTTCCGTTGAACTGAGTTCCACGGATCTTTGTTTCCTGTCGTAACAAGAAATAATTGTAGATCTGATACTAAAGATCCCCCCTGATGTGCTATTCATGTCTGTTGGGCTGCCCGCCCAATCTGCATCCGTGAAGCCATGCAACTTCACTTCATCTGTCTATCTGTACCATAAGCCATACTTAGATGTGCTCCTCGGGTATCTCAGGACATGCTTGCCCTCCTTCCAAAAGAACTTGGGACGTTCAACCATTGCTTGACTTAGCTGGTTAAGCGCATAGCATATGTCAGGTCTCATATTCACTAACTACATTAGCGAACCCACTAACTGTCGATAGATAGTAGCATCCACTACCTCTTTAGATGTAGCATCCTCTTTCCTCTAGTTTCCTGGAAGAGGAGTATCCATGGGTTTGCAGAACTCCATGTGAAACTTACCCAGTATTTCCCTTACATACTTGCCTTGAGACAAAAATTTCACCATCTTGCTGCGATATTTCCAATCCAAGGAAATAATGAAGGAGGCTCATATCCTTCATCTCGAACTCCTTTGCAAGGTCCTCCTTGCATGAGTGTATCATCTTCTCATCACCAGTCAATATTAAATTAGCAACATAAAGAACAATGATTAAAATATTACTCTCCACCACAATTTGGTATAGGTTTGCATCCACCTCACTCTTGGTGAAGCCAAGTCTGGTGAAATAGATGTCTATCTGAGTGTACCAAGCAGGGGGTGCTTGCTTTAGCCCATGTGGTGCTCTTTTGAATCTGCACACATGCGACTCATTTCTGAAGATCTCAAATCCTTCAAGCTTCTCTATGTACACATCTTCCTCAATGATCCCATTGAGAAACATAGTCTTCACATCCATCTGATGAATGCACCAACCCATCTGTGCTGAGAGAGAAAGGATGGTCCTTATGGAAGAATACCATGCAACAGGTGTGAAGGTTTCTTCATAATCAATCCCCTCGATCTGTGAGAAGCCCCGGGCCACAAATATGGCCTTGTATTTCTCAACACTCCCATCAGCAGCTTGCTTTACCTTGTAGATCCATCTTGAACCTACCACTGATTTATCAACTGACCTTGGAACAATTTCCCAAGCACTGTTTCTAACAATGGAGTCATACTCCTCCACCATTGCATCTGCCCGTGGGGGCTCCTGCACTCCTTCCTGAAATGAAGATGATCCAGTCACAATACATTTTCTCATGAGAGACATGTATCTAGTGAATCGGTCAGGAGACTGTCTTTGTCTGCGCTGTCAAGTAGGTACTCCTACATTCTATGCCGCATCAAGCTTAAGTCGCTCAGCTTATGTGGTACACCTTTTGCCAGTTCTGATGCTTGGCTTTGTGTGAGTGGACTCCTCCACTCCATGAAACTCCTCCTGTGGTTGATTCACATCTAGAGACTCACCTTTGGGAACCAAAAGTTCCTCCTCCGCATGTAAGTGTAGCTCTCTCTCAAGCGACAACTTCATGGCTTTCACCTCATTGAATTTTATATCGCGTCGCACAACAGTCATTCGACCGTCTGGAAAATACCACGATAATTATGGGGTGTTTCTGTAATATCCCAACTTCTGCAGTCGGCTCCAGCTTCTTCCTGGCATCCTTTGTCACATGAATGTAAACAGGTGAGCCAAAAATCTTCAAATGAGAAATATCAGGCTTCTTACCAGTAAAAGCTTCTTCGGGTGTACTCATGCCAAGTACTCTATGAGGACAACGGTTTTGCACATAAACCGCAGTGTTGCATGCTTCCGCCCACAAGTGCATCGGTAGGCCCTGGTCATGCAGTATCGCTCGTGCAGCACCCATGATCGTTTTGTTCTTCCTCTCCATGACCCCATTCTGCTATGGGTTATGAGGTGCTATGAGTTCTCTTCGAATTCCTTCTTTCTTTGTAGAAGTCTTTGAATTCATTAGAGATGTGTTCTCACCATTGTCGCTCCTAGACCTTCACTTGCTTCCTCAACTCTTTCTCCATCAATGTCTTAAACTCCCCAGAACTTTGAGAATGTTTGATCCTTCTTATACATGAAGATCCAGCATTTACGAGAAAAGTCATCAACAAAAATAACATAATACCTATGTTTTTTTGTTGAAGAAACCAAGAAAGGTCCACACACGTCTGTGTGAACTCTCTCTAGGATCATCGAAGCATGGTTCTCCTTTTCATGAAAAGTGGACTTTACGTACTTCCCCATGGTGAAACCCTTGCACTGATCTAACTGAGCAAGTGTTCCCATTGGAATTCTAGTAGATATTTGTTGCATGAATTTCAAGGCTCCATGATGAAGATGGCCCAATTGCCTATGCCATAATTCACCCTCATCTCGACTCACCACTTTTTTTTCCTTTCCCATCATGGCAGCACAACCATCTACCTCTAGCTTTTAGAGATTCTTAACTCGAATCCCTATCATCTTGGCTTGCCTCATTGTTTTATGTTGTATGAAAGCTTTTACATCACTGAAAACAACGTCATAGCCTTTGTCCTCCAACATTGCAACTGAGACCAAGTTTTTCTTCAGACCTGGAACATGCACAACATCTTTCAATTGAAATGGTTTACCTGACTCCCTCTCAAACGTAATGGTACCAATGTTTGTCACACTGTATCATCCATCGTCACCCATCTCTATATGCATTTGGAGATATTTCTCCTCCAAGTCACTCAAAATCTCCTTATCTCTCGTCATGTGGAAGGAAGCGCCACTATCCAGATACCACACCGATCCCAATGCATGAAAGCACCATGAATGTGATCAAAGAGAAATCGAGTTCAAATTGAGGCAAAGGGCCTCATGATGCAGCTCCATGACTTTCTTTTTCTTCTTCTTCAGAAGTGGGTGTGTGAGATGCCCATGTTCGTGACAGTGAAAGCACTTCACCTTGGACAAATCCAGCTTCTTGCCTTTAGACTCAAATTTTGAATGGAATTTCTTTCCCTGCCCTTTCCTTTCCTTGGCAACCAAAGCACAATCCTCTTCATCATCATGCTTTGATGAAGAGCCATCTCTAGTGTTCCGCCTAAACTCCTCCTACACTAGATCCAACCATAGTCATTCCCAATTCGGCAGTTTTTCCCGTCTGTTGACAGAGTCTTCATAACTCTGCCAACACTTAGGAATTCTCAAGAGATCCAAGCTCACCAAATCATCATCAGCAACAGTGATTCCCACACTCCCCAGTTCATCCCAACATTGGACAAACTTTGTGAGATACTTTGGAATATTGTCGCCCTTTTCCATCTTGATCTTCCTGAGTTTATATTTCAACACCAATTCCTATGGTCGCTGCTGCTTTGGAAAATATCTATCCAAGCCTTCCATATAGCACATGGTGTGGCTTTCCCATGAAGGCTTGAGACAATGTGGTCTCATACACCTTCCAACAGAATCCTTCTCGCCTTCGCCACTTTCTTTTTCCATGCATCAAGTAATGCAGCATCTGTCAAAGTGGGCTTAGGAACATCATTGTCGAATAATTCCTTCAAGCCATTATCTTCGAGCACCGCCTCCATCCTGTCCTTCTAGGAAATGTAGTTCGAGTTGCCCTCAAGTGCATACTCTAGCCGCAATCCATTGAAAGCCATTTCAATGTTTAATCAATTGTAGCACCAAGAAAATATTGCAGAAAATTCGAATTGTTTCCACTAACAAACTCAGCTCCTGCTTCAAAATTGCAATCTTCTATGCTCCGATACCATGTAGAAATTTTAATACAAATTATATATTGCCTAGATTCTCCTGATCTAACAATTATATGCCACTGTTAAATACAAAATTGCTTCTACAAAAATTCTTACGGAATTTAAAACACGATCGCCAATTGCAATATCAAGAAGAAAGATCAATCACACATGACACGGATGTTTTTACCAAAAAATCATAAAGCTAAAAACCCCATTATCATATATTATATATATATCATGGATCATGAAACAATCTCATACAAAACTCTAATTCAAGAGCTCTCAGTACAATATACAATCGTCTCACACTATCATACAAAAATTGGTAAATACATGTGCCAATTTACTTCCTCCTAACAGCCTGCCTCCACTGCGCAATCCCTATTGATCACAATCCCTGAATGAATGATATCCTGCTTGCCTTGACTGTACAATACTCATATGCACATCCAATTTGATCGTGGTTGCATGAGTGCACCCACTAATGTCACAACTGATTGTCAAATTGTCTCTTTCACCTATCTCTCAACCGGGTCTCCACTGGATCTGACATGCATGTAGTTAACAGTAGTAAATCTTCAGTTGCATGTGATACCACTTATTGTGAATTAATTAAATAATTAATTCATTGATCTCTCACTAGTGTATGTTCAGTTACAACTAGCACAACTGAGTTTAACTCACTTAATTGATTTAAACTACTTTACAACTCACATAACTACACATCTAACTATGTTACAACTTCAAATCACTACGGTTACAACTAAGTCCACTTGCATGTCCCACCAACCAACCTTTGAACTTGAATTTCCTATAGCTAACTAGTTTTCCACTTTAGTTAACTATTTCCAAGTGCTCATTGAGAGTCGATTAATATTTATTGTCCAACTATTATTAAGGGATAATAATAGTCGAAATGCATCTATAAATAGACATGCGATATATAAATAGACTTCGCACATATACTAAAAATAGAACATCATCTATAAATAGAATTTACTCACCATCTATAAATAGAATTTTCTCATGCATTCTAAAAATATACTTCCACCTAAAAATAGCCTGAGGCTCCATCCTAGTGTAGGTGCTTAATTTTCACTAGGATATTCTTGTTGAATCTCAACAGACAGATGGGAAAATTTGTGTGAATTACTTGAGTAAATGTTTTCATCTCCAAACAGCAAGGCAAATATGCAGGCA
This sequence comes from Pinus albicaulis, assembly GCA_034641835.2. Taxonomy (NCBI): domain Eukaryota; kingdom Viridiplantae; phylum Streptophyta; class Pinopsida; order Pinales; family Pinaceae; genus Pinus; species Pinus albicaulis. The sequence continues at coordinate 1,543,779,130 of CM076582.1, read as the reverse complement.
CAGTCATTAACAGTTATCCTCAACAATAGGGCCGACAGTTCCAGCAGTTCATAAATCCCTAAATTTTTGTACTATTTTTGTAATCAGCTTTTAGATATTTTAGGATTATATCTTGATCTTTGTAATCAAGATAGTTTGTAATAATTTTCTATAAGTACTTCATAACTCAAATTATTCATGCTAGGACTTGTTTGAATAAAGGACTTGTATTGTAAAGCAGCTCACAGAGCCACCATTGATTAGATTTTTAGTAATATAGTACAATCATTACAAGATCCTTGTGTCATTTTTATTGGTGAAGTGCCTCTATCTTTGTCAAAAAAAATTCTCTTTATTATCATATGTTTTTTCTAAAATCTGAATTATTCTAAGAAGATATAGAACAAAACTTTTTTAAATCTACATTGTCTCTCGCTTAAGAATAGTTTTTATGTTTTACACTAAATATTAAAATCAGAATTCTTAACTTTTGTTGGGGAAAAATAATTGTCTGTCATTTAATTTGTCAACCTGGGGGTTTCGTAAGCTTGTGAAGCAAGCGTGCACTGTATGTGCTAGAAATTATCTTTCAATTTAGATCAATCTAACTACATAATAATGAAAACTAATTCATCTAATCTATGAAATCAAATAATGAAAATGAAATTCAACTAACCTATGAAATCAAGTAATGAAAATAAATAAAACAAATTCAAAAGAAAATATAGCACGCAATCACACTTGTAGGACTTGAAATTTTAATCTAAGAAAGCATTTCAAAGCATGTAAAGAAAAACAACTAAGGTATGTTCAATCACGCCAACATCCAATATGGAAGTATGATAGAATCACCCTCTTGAGATGATAAGCAACCAATTATATTTTAGTCTTTAAATCTAGGAAAGAATTTAAAGCATGCAAAGGTAAAACTCAATAATTGCATAATTTAGGTATTCAAGCATTTAGAAATATGATAAAATCACCTTCTTGAAATGATCTTTAAGAACAACCAATATTACAATTGAATGAGGATATAAATCTAGAAAACAATGTAAAAGCATGTAAAAGTAAAGCTCAATGATTGCATAGCTTGAATATTCAATCACTCAATTTGGAAGTATGACAAGTCACCTTATTGGCTTTATCTTTTATTCAATTATACAATGAATTGATAGTTTGATCTAAGAAAGTAAATAACATAACATAAAAGTAAAGATCAATGATTGCATAGGTTGAACATGCAATCACCCAATTTGGAAGTATGACAAGTCACCTTCTTGGCTTGATCTTTCATTTAATTATACAATGAATTGATAGTTTGATCTAAGAAAGTAAATAACAAAACATAAAAGAAAACTCAATAACTATGAGCTCTATTGCCTCAAAATTAATCCAATTGGAAAATAGATAAATCTTTCCTATTGAAATGTTTTTAGAAAAGCAAAGATTACACAGTCATTCTAAAACTAATACTAAGAGAGCACATAAACTTTAATCTATAAAAGAAAGTAAATCTCACACATTTTAGGCTGTTGATCTAAAAGTATGAAAGATGGTAAATCAATATGCTCCATATGTAAGCAAATCCAAGTCAAAATGAAGGAACATTCATGAGTAAGGTGCCACAATATAATTATGTATTCAAATCTTGAACATAACTCCAATTTTACACATGATTTGATAGGAGATAGCTTCCCCTATTTATACAAAAAGATGAGAAGCTATCTCATTAATGAGAGTCTATGAATCTCTCCCTATATCTCTAGAGTTACAATCCAAATAGGAAATGATAAGGCACATGTCTTCTTAGACTTACAATACAAATAAGAAATGAGACACATATCCTTATGATCCCATGATCTTCTCCATCCAAATTCGAATTTGGCCTTAGGAGGCCACATAAGAGTCTTTTGAAAGCTTCTTTTTGACCTACACATGGCAACAAACTCATTCCACTTGTTAGGTATAGGTATGTGCATATTATTTTCTAATTTTTAACCACAAATTCACGTAAAAATAGTAAAAATTAATAAAGTTTGGAAAAACATAAAAGTAACCCAATATTGGTAATGGTAAGGTAAATGTAATGAAATGGAGGTGGAGTGAAGGTGCTAACATGGAAATATAAGTGAAAATGTAATGGAAGTAAATGACAATTTCAAGGCCAACATACCCCCCAACTAAAGCTATTGCATGTCCTCATGCAATCTATTACATTAATTCCTTTTGTTTTTATCCTTTGAGCTTTGGCTTAATTTTGCATTATATCATTTGATAACTTCATACTTCTGCAAAGTCTTTTAGTTGAATTGTAACATGGTTGGTTCTTATGTTTCAACCATATTTTGTTGTTGCATTCAATTTTGATCTTTGATCTTGGCATAATGAAAATTTGATTACTGTTGTAAAGTATATTTCTATTGGATTGCATCATGCTTGGTTCTTCTATGACAACCATGATTGCGTTTGTATCCAATTATATTTTTGAGTACTTTTGAAAATCCATTGTATGCTCATAATAATAATGTAATAGTTAATATCTTTTGAAAGTATGTGGACTTTTGAATGTGGTATGAATGTGGAAAAATGTGAATATGAATGTATCCCCCCTCAACTGATGGTATTGGCAATTTTATAAAATGAGGAAAAGAAGTGTTTTTTCCAAAAATTATCATTCTAGTTTTTCAAGGAATTCTATGGTAAAAAGTTAGAAAATGACACACCTTAACTTATCATTTGAAAATGGATGAGTTGCATGTGTGGTGGCTGAAAAATTCTGATCATAATCTTCTTCATGTGGTTGTACAAGTTATGGATAAAAGATTCAAGATGAATTTTTATTTCTTCTACTAAAAATGTTGAATTTTCTACAAAATGATGTTGATTCTACAGTTGCAGAATGGTGCTAATATGTTGTGGCTTCATATCTTCTTTATTTGCTTCAAAATGCTGAAAATGATAGTCTTCATGTCTTCAAAACTCGTTAGCATAATTCATGTTATGTGAATAGATTTTTTGATGTCGAACATTGCAGGAAATTGTTGACTTAGTGGCCATTAATGGATGCCACTAGTCAACACAAGAACTCTCACCATTGATGACAATGAGAGTCAAGATGCCCAAACACATCTTGCTAGGTATGAATAATTTTGTTGTTGTCGAGTACCTAGAAGATCTGATGAACAAGGGACATTAATGTGTTCCCTTTGTTCGTCAGCAAGAAGACTTGTCATTAAGGCATGCAAGCCTCAAGGTGTTTTTGTAAGAATTTTAGACTCAAAGGACTATGAACTCAATAATTTGCATTGAAGCAAGGTTTATTTGTGAAATGAAAAGGATAGGAGAAGGAAAATGGAAATGGAAGATGACAATGGGAAATAAGCATGTAAGTGAGCTTCTTGCTTTTATTTGTGGGTTAGGAATAGACAAAAAGTAATGGAAAGTGTATGTGAATAAAGGAAAATGAACAACTGACTCTTGCTGGGAAAATAACTATGGCTTGCTTTGAATTGCTTGGTTAGATTTATAATTCAAAAGGGAGGAAAATTAATGGTCTTGATGGATATGGACATGGACTTGTTCTTATGTTTCACATGAAATTGGTCCTTTGAAGACCAATTGTGCGCGGAATTGGTTTCCTTCAATGATCATTCGATCATTCCAAACCTGCAAAAAAAACTTGGCATAAAAAACATAACTGTGTTAAAAAAGAAATGGCCAATTCCTCTATCATTCTTACGCAAAATTTGAATTCCAAAATAAAACAGATTAAGGAAAATCAAAAGTTTTGTATTTAGTCAAATTCATGATATCAATAACAATCCATTTTTAATAAATAACCATGAAAAATAAATCAACTCCCTGTTGTCGGATGATTTCATGCAATGTGCTCAGTAATATGATTAGCATCACAAAGATTCATTGTGTCCTGCAAGTTAAAGATTCATAGAAAAATACATAGCAATAATATTTTTAATGCTAAACATTGAGAAATTGTCTAAATAATCTTCCAATTGTTCTGCAAGTCATTATTAAATATGTCAAATTGAATAGTCACTTGTGTTGCAATATTTATATATATATATATATATATATATATATATTTTTATAGGATAATGTTTTTTGAGATTTCAGGATTCCAATTAAATCTAAAAAAAAATATAATGATGCAATTGATGGATGATCTATTATGTTGGAAAAATGCCAAGTGGAATTGAGCATGTGAAATTTGCCAGAACTCTCTCAACTGATTTATTATTATTATTATTATTATTATTTATTTTTTAATCATGAGACACATATGTGTCTAAAATCAAATTTATTAAATCAAATTGGACTCTTAAACCACATGCCATGTGGAGTAGATTTTTTTATTAACATGGACTACTCTGCTTTCAACTTGCCATGTTTAAACAATTCAAAACAAATCGTTTTTCCTTCACGCAATCTGCAAAACAGAGCTCCAAAGAACCCTGAATTTCTCCCAAATGGCTGTGAAATCCAGCAAATCACTTGCTATTTACCTAATTCACCCCGTTCTAGAAAAAACCCATGTTTTAGTTTTTCTTAATTCTCCTTGGTTTGCTCAGAAAATGCGTTTTAAAATCAGGTTTTTTTAACAATTACACATTTCTGGCAATTTCATGTTCTGGAAATTACTTCTGCAACAAAATAAAATTGTTGTGGATTGATTTTTTTATTTGCAGGTTTTGATGTGTAATGGCTTGTCTCTCACAAAGAAGTTCAAATCGATCTCTCTCATTCCAATTACCTGTAATGGAATCTATAATATTCTCTTGACGACAATACGCAGGAATCTCTTCATCGGTTATTCATCTTCAACACTTTCATTGTACGCTCTGCTGATTTTTTTCGATCAACAAAAAATTTTGCGATTATTTCTTCATCGACAATTTCTTCATCAGGTATTTTGAGCCACACACGCAAAATTTGAGTATACCAAAAGGTGGCTAAATCTATTTCAAAACCTTTAAGGAACAAATTCTATTACTAAAAGTATTTAGCTCTCGAAGACTCTTGAAAGCCTCTTGCCTCTGTCTAAGATCCTGGCTTTTGAACTTTACATCCCAAAAGACTGCGAAATCCTATTTGATTTCCAGGCCAAACAACTCTTTGCTAAATAAATTTTCCCCTTCCTTTTCTTCCTTCAATTCCTTTTCCTCTCCTTTTCCCCCACAAAGTCTCCCATTTTCTTCCTTCTCTCTTTTTACACTTCATAAAAAACCATGATAAGAAGTTTTGGACACTTTCTTGACATATCGGAACCCTTAAATCTACGAAAAATCCTTGAGAAACCATGAAAAATACATATTTTCTATGTACTTGGACTTAAGCCCCCTCGGGCTAAGTTGCTAACCCTTCTCATCCATAAGTCCTGGCGCCGGAACCGTGCACTCAGCAGTTAGGCTCTTATCTGTATTTTAAATATTTCTCCACCCAAAAAGCTTTTAAAAACCTTTGTTATTCACAAAATCCGTCATTTTATTATTTTTATTAAATTATCCGCCGGTACGAGTTTTGGATTGTTCTGCACCGTCGATCTAAATCCACAGATCGGACGGTGCGGAGTACGTCTCTCGGTGGTCCCCACCAGCTGTCCTCCACTCCAAATACCGCGCGGTATTCATTGCATCGCCTTCGGGAAAAAGCTGTTTTCTCCCAACGGCCATCGATTCCATACACCATTCAACACGTGTCCCTTGTACTATTTGAAAACCGTCGTCCATTTGTCGTCCATCACGCGTTAATGTTCGAACCGGGATGCCCAGTGATATCGCTGTGGACCGTTCGATCTGGGCCCACTGAACCAACGGTGATCGCTCGCCAAAGTTGCTCGATGGTTAACAAAGGTGCGCGCGCAATAGCCGAGCCATCATATAACGACGATTCAATCTCCGCCGTCGATCTGATTTGTAGATCGACGACCCAAATTTCATCGTCCGATCTCTCCGTTTGAATTTCCATTGCTCAATCCCGACCGTCGATCTCTGCGCGATCGACGAATCAGATTCATCCTTCTCCTCTGACCGCCTCGTTCAATCTCGACCGCCGATCTCTGCACGATCGATGACTCGGATTTAATTTTTCTTCCGCCCATTTTATGATGGCTCTCGATCAATCCTGACCATTGGATGATGCCATCCAATGGCTCCGATCTCCTCGCATGCCCACCGATGCAGTTAAACCTATATACGCAGGATTTTATAATTCTTATTTGTATTTTGCAGGGTTTCATTTTTTTTCCGCCACGATGAAGAAATTACGAAAGCAGAGGGTGACGACCCTCCCGCTTTCGATTCACTGGGGGAAAATCATTCACAGGGACCTAATTTCACATTTTCATCAATGTTTATCCCAACACTGATGCCAGATGACCCTGCGCGACCTTGTATACTAGCAAAAACCATGGATTTGGTACAGGCAAAGAGTATCAGAGACGAAGACCAGAATTAACCAGAATAGAGGATTAAAGGACAGATTTGTGGGGATTACATCTAAGATGTTTATCAAAAGCCTAATCCCCAAATAAAACACAGTTTGCATAAAACCTAAAGCCTTCTATCAAGCAGGAATGCCTCCACCGCCATAATCTGGGGCAAATTGATTCCTCAGCTACCATAGTGCCACCTGTTCCTCAAAGTACTCAATCAGGGGCCAAAGTTATTGAAGAAGATCCTATTTTGCCTCAGTGCAGCCAAGGAGTTACTTCTGCAAGGAAATCAATGCAGAAATATCTACAGAGTTACTCCAGACATTACACAGAGCCTCAAAGGTCAACCAAGCTCCCGCTGAGCTTAATTCATAGATATAAATCAATTAATACAGTGAAACACTTGTACAGTTTATTCATTGAGCCCCCAAAGGGCCAAGAAGACATTAACTCTGTATTAATTGTAATTGAGATCTTTTATTAGATCTCACCTCCTCATTCTTCTATATATACTTCTTCAGAAGATGAGTGAGGGGTTGGTTGTTGGTTGTTGTTGATCAGAAGCTGTAATATTGAAACTCTTTGAAATCAATACATAGTCCTTTGAAGTTGAAGAACAAATTGAAGTCTTGGAGGTCTTGATGATGTTTTTGCATGTTTGTTCCTGAGAAGGCTCTATCACTGGATTCATGAGCTTGGCTGTTGGTGAAGTATTCTAAATTGTTTCATGTTTTTCCCTGTTTTCATTATGTTCCATAATTTCTCACTACAGTAGGATAGAAAATAATAGGCTAAGAAATGACTCCTGGAAGCACCTTAGACTTGTTCATCCTTCACTGTTTTATGTTTTCTTCTGCTGAAGTATTTTAGAGGCTTTAAACTTTCTCTTTAGTCTTCATGCTTGTTTATTTCCTTAATAGTTTGAATAGTTGGTTTCAGCATGATTTATGGTTCTCCCTGCTTGTCTGTTGCCACTTAAAAACTGTTATCGAAGTCTCCCTTTGAATTTTTTGCTTATAGTGAATCAAAGAGGTATGTTTTTATCTTGCCCTTTGTCCTCACTTAAACAGTTGGCTTAAAGGTCATTATAATTATGATCATAGATGTATTAGGTGTTCCCTCTTCTATGACTGTAATTATCAGTAAATCTTTTATGTTTTCTAAAGTCCTTTAGAATAAAATCTTTGAGGAAATAGGGTGTTCCTCGAATCTTAGATTTTACTTTGAAAGTTGTTTTGAAATCATTGTTTGCTTAAAGGTGTGATTTGTAGAATTTATGGTTAGCCCTGTCTATCAAAGAACTCTTTATTGTTTCAAATTATTCTTTCAAATTCCCTTTGTTGAGAATTAAAACTCTCTTTCCAAATCATTAATGTTCATTCCATTCCAAAAACAAAAGGATCCTGTGGCCAAGTTAGATTTGCCCTTTGATATCCCATATCCTTTGATAAGTATGTTATGACCTCTTTTTGACTCCATTGCCCAATGAAACAGATATTTTACTGTCCTATATATCTTTCCTAGACCTTTTATGTTCTGCTGTCTCAATTCAACCCAACCAAACAAACAAATACCTGCACTTAATAACTATTATAAAACCAATACTCTAAGCACACAAGATAAACCTTTGCAAACAAACTTTGAGAGATCCCTCTCTGAGAGAAGGAGGACTAGATCCTGTAACTCTAAAGATTGGTTCCAATGTTGCCTTGTCTTTTGATTTTCCAAACTATCAAAACACAGGACACCAACATAATGGCGATCACGGTGGGACACTGAGTAAAATCTGCAAAGTAAAACACTCACTGTCTAGCATATCATAATTAACCCTCTTCAAGCAATACCAAGCAATGGTAATTATGATAGGACCTTTTGAATCAGTGACAAACTAAGTAACTCTTAGGATTCTCATAAGGCCTTGTCAAACCTTGAATATTTCAGTTACCAAGCCATAAGAGTAAACTCTGTAAATCAGACTTAGAACACTCTCCAGACCTATAAGACCAAATTAACTCAGAAAAACCCAAAAAATTTCAGTTTGGCTTCATAATAAACTTGGTGGTGGACCATAAAACCTTTTAACTCCAAAAGAGCTAAACAATTTCCACATGGCGACTCCACAATCCTAAAAAACAGACCTTAAGACTCCACTGGGAAGACCCCAAGTCTTGAATAGCATCATACAAACTCAGCTAGAAGGCTTTAAGATTATAATTTTCCTTCTTCTGAAAAGATCAGTTAGCCTCTTAAAGATTGTCATATTTTGTTAAAACTTTTCTTTTTCAACAAGGTCTAAAAAACATAGCATAGTGGCTCCTAGAAAGATTCATACTAGAGCCTACCCTGACCTAAACCCACTGGAAGAAGTTGACAACCCTGAAAGCATCCTTTGGAAGTCTCTTAGGATTAAAATATCAACTGTTTTCAGATCACCCATGAGAGCCAATTCAGTTCCTGAAAGCCTTGCATCTCTGCAAGAAAATGGTGGTGGAACCATTAAAACATTTTACCTCCTTAGGAGCTAAAAATCTTCCACCTAGCGACTCCACACTCTGAAACTCCCAAAAGACCGAATGAATCCACTGGTAGAAGACCCTAAACTGATTGACCAGACACAATGACCTATTTCCTTATTTGCAAACATGATTCCAAGGATACAACGAAGATGTGCCCCAATGAGTAGAGATCATATTCCTGGGTTTCCACGTAAGATGCCCCGGGTGAATTGGGACGACAACCTGCCTGTTTTTCAAGGTGAAAAGTTTGATGACCCTTTATTACATCTTATCAAATTTCACATACATGTATGGAGGTTGAAAGTTGAATGGCATGAAGACTGCCTAATGAAAATGTTCATGTTAACATTAGAAGGAAAATCTAGGGATTGGTATGAATGCTTAAGATATAGTAGTTTGTTTTCTTTAAGAGACCTTGAATATGTGTTCTATGAGAACTATAAAGAAAACACTACATCATTATCATTGGGTGAAATATATTATGATCCATCACAAAACATCACCCAACACATTATAGATAATGAGGAAGCTTTGGAAGAGATGCATCCTAAAGATCTTTTAACAGCCATTCATGAGTTTAATCTCCTATTGAAAAATTTTAAGAATATAGATGAATCATTTGAGGAAGAGATGATCCAAGAAATAATGGACGTTCCTCAAGATATCCCTGAAAACTCAAATATTGATTCATCATCCCTTATAGCCGAGGCTCAAGAAGACATCCAGCCTCAAAATCAGTCTTCGCAAGAGACAGAGAACTGCTGTACTCCTGTTCAAAGGAACATAGAAACATCTTCCCCTTTGACAGAAAAAGAGATATATCAGACTATTAATAAACAGCCAGTCTCTGAAACTTTTTGCAAAACAAACACTCTTGCCCATTCACATAGAGAACTTTGTTGTACAGATTTAGAAAGTTCTTTTGTGGATCAGAATGAAGAAAGACCTACTGATATCCCAATATGTTTGACTAATGAAAATGTTTATTCTAATAAATTTTCAAGCTTCAATCAGTCTTATGATGATGATGATTTCCAAGCAAAAACTAATCATGCAGGGCAACCAACATTTGATTGGGGTTATGAGTTTCACCATCATCAGCTTGAGAGCCGCAATCATCCTTTTCGATCCATCATAAAAAGCTTTCACTTAATTGGGAATCAGCAGCCTTTCAACTCATAAGGTGAAGAGAAGAGTAATGAAGAAATTTTTGAGCAAGAGGAAACCATTGAATACACCCCCACTCAAGAATATAATAACCTCTTCACAGAGTTCAGCCCACTGAATCCAAGCATACCAGGGCTACAAGAGGACAACACTGCCAAATATGATGAGTCCTCCAGTTCATATGATGAAGAAGAGGGAGAGAAACAAATAGAAGACTATCCTACTGTGGATATACCCTCTTTTCAAGAAGAAACTTCTCCTATCATTGATATCAATCTGCCATTCAAAGAACCTGAATTTACATCAGAAGCAAACATAAATTTAGAGAAAGAAGATATTTCACTGTTTTCTATTATGCAGGTTAAGGATGATGATGCTTCCAAACAACTTTCTGAATATATGCTCCTCAAAGCTAAAGTCTTGGAAGCAGACAATCTACCAGACATGGAGGGCCAAAAGGAAGAGAACCTTCATCTTTTCTTTGTTGATCCTATGGAAGAGTGTGTGGAAATCCCAATTGGCTCAAATTATCAAGCAGTGATCCTTTGCAAGAGCCAGAGACATGAAAAGTTGTCACCTTCTGTGATAGCCTTGATATTGAAGGTTAATCTTCAATATGTTCTATGGATACCTCTGACAAGCAGCCAGAGTTTCTTCTTCTTCTTGACATTACTCAGCTGGCTGCATTGGCACTTTTGTATCATATGAAAATGTAAATATTCCAAGTTAGAATAGGTTAGATAGGAATGTCAATAAAGCTCAACCTTTGAGCATTTAGTTATATGTTATTTTCTTCTTTTTAGAAAATCAAAAATACAAAAACAATGAAAAGAAGGAAAAGAGGGCAGATTGTCAAAACAAGAAAGGTATAGCCCCATACCAAAAAAGAGAAACAAATCTGAAAGTGTGCAAGCTTAAATGCCACTCCTAAAGAACACACTTCTAGTTAGTCAAACTGTCTAATCTTGACTAATTAGCTTTAAATTTTCTGCTGTTAGGATAATGAATTCGATTTTCCAAACTGTTTAATATTGGCTTAATCAGTAGATATATTAGGATAGAAATGAAAGGTTCAAACATGAACAAAACCTGAACCTAAGTTTCCAAAAGAGATGACTCAAATTTGTTTTATTTTCTGAGTCAAAAAGATGTAAATCTGGTTCTAATTAACTCAAAATCTGAACCAGAGAATAAAGAAGGAACAACTCGAACATAGTTAAAAAACGGTACGTAAAGAAAGGCATTACTTTGAATTTCCAGATCTTAAGCCTTCCATTTTTGATTTAATTTTTGTGAAATAAAAGTCTATGTGCAGCTTGGCTTTATGCCATAGATCACAGCAAGTCAAAACAGCTTAATCTTGACTTGACTGTTTTTAAATTTATGTTGTAGAAATTTTGGGGACGGAAATCTGTTAGACGGTTTAATCCCAACGAGACGGTAGAATAGGTGTAGAAAGCATCTTGAACTCAGCTGTTTAATCTAAGTTGAGAGAGAAATAGAGTAGAAATGAATTTAAATTTCCCACCTTTTCAAAAAGAATAAAAAATGTTGAAAAGATTTTTCCAATCCAGTGCACTCTATTGATGAAAAAATGTTATATTTGTAGGATTGGGTAGGTGAAAGTTGTATTAGTGAGATCCATTGCTTTTCATGGATTTTATTAATATGTTTTTTCAAAAGTCATCCCGACAAAGGAAGAGCAACCCAATGGATTGAGCAGCCCAGTCAGCCTCTCAGATAACATTAAAGGAGTCAGGCCACACTTGGTCAGCACTCCAGAAATGATTAAGAAGAAGTTCTTAGTGCCCCAAAGAAGGCACCATCCCCAAGTGGAGCAGCCTTTACTACTTCACAGCCAAAATTTGATTATAACAAAGGTATTCAAATCTATATTTAAACCTTTAAGGAATGAATTCCTAAAAATTGTTTAGCTCTTGAAGACTCTCTTGAAGGCCTCACCTCTTTCGGATCTATACTCTTTTTGCTCCAAAGACCTCTGAATCTGATACAGTTTCCAAGGCCAAATCTTCTTCTTTGCCAAATACATTTTCCTTCGCCTTTTCTTACCAAATCAATTCCTTTTCCTCTCTGTTTTCCCCACAAAAGTCTCATTTTCATGTTTCTCCCATACACTTCATAAAAACCATGATAAGGATTTGGACCTTTGTGACCTTATGAATTATAAATCTATAGAAAAATCAGCAAAAACCATGAAAAATACATATTTTCCCTATGTATATTTGGACTTAAGCCCCCTCATAGTTGCTAACCCTTCTAGATACATAAATCTATTGCTTGAACACTTTGCACTTTCATTTTGATTGGCGCTTATCGTCTTTTAAATATTTCTCTTTTAAAAAACTTTAAAAAACCTTTGTTATTCATAAAATCCGTCATTTTATTATTTTTATTAAATTATCATGCGGCATGAGTTTTGGATTGTTTATACCGTGATCGATCCGCGGTCCGGGCGGTCACCAGTGCGTCTCCGATGGTCCCCGCATGACTATCCTCCTCAATACGATATACAGGTATTCGCCTGCTGCAACCGAGGAACTTAAAAAGCTGTTTTTCTCCCAACATTAGCGATTCCGTATAGTTAAACCACGTGTCCCGCCGCGCACTATTTGAAAGCCATGATCCATCCATCACCATCATCGTTAATGTTGGACCAGGGGCCTTGATGATATCACTGGACACTTGGGTAAAATTTGTGATGCTGTGATGATCAGCTACGCCAAAAGTTGCTCAATGATTGCTGCCAAAGGTGGCGGCACGCGATAGCGGGACCATCGTCGCCAACCAGAGAAAGCGTTGATCTCTGCCGTCGATCTAATCTGCCTGTCGACGGCCCCACATTTCCATCACTCCAGATCTCTCGTTTGACTTTCCGGTACTCAATCCCGACCTTGATCTCTACGATGGCTCGAAATTCATCCTTCTCCTCACGACGCCTCATTCAATCTAATGCAGTAGTCTTACCTTTCTCATGACTCGGGATTCCGTTTTTCGCCAATTCCATGAGTGGCGCTCCACGATCAATCTGACCAGTTGGATGATGCCATCCGCGGCTCCGATCTTCTTCCATATACTTAGGTCACGAGTTAAGCTATACCATGAGTTTTATAATTCTTGTTTGTATTTCTACGAGTTTCATGTTTTCTACGATGAAAGAAATTCTGGCGGTGATGATACTCATTTTTAGGTCACTAGAAAAGTGTTCTAGGACCTAATTTCACGTTTTCATCAATGTTTATCTACTTGATTAGATGACCTATGACCTGGCTACACAGGAAAAAACCATGGATTTGAGTACGAGCAAAGTATGGAGAGCGAAGACCAAGAATTAACGAGAATAGAGGGATTAAGGGCGGTTGTAGGAGATTACATCTAAGATGCTTATCAAAAAAGCCTAATCCCCAAATAAAACACGAGTTCACAGAAAACTGAAAGCCTTCTCTCAAGCGAAGTTGCCTCCCCCACGCCATAATACAGGAAAATTGATTCCTCGCTACTGTAGTACTTGTTCCTCAAGTACTCAATCGGGGGCCGAAGTTATTGAAGAAGATCCTAGCACTCCAGCAATGTGGCAGGAGTTATACCTGCAAGAAATCATTAAAAATATACTGAGTTATAGCCATCGGTGTTTTACATGTTAGTGATGACTATATCTTGGTGAGTTTTCTAGAAACTGATTTCTTATGTCGATATGTCCATCGAAGCCTCCCAAAACTTTTTTCACCTTTCTCTATTGGTCACCTGGCAACATGAAAACCTCCTTATCACAATCCTATTCTAATGACCCCTTGTTGGCTGCCACTTGACTTCAAAAAGGCAAATCCACATTTGTTTCAAGAGTCCCCTATGTTAGGAAGTAGGCGTTTTTAGGACATTTCACCTTTGGCAATCATCAAAAATCCAAAAAGCCTCCATGTCGCAAAAGACACCCATGAATGATCCCTTACTTTGATGAAATTAACATGACCCTAAGTCGCGCCCTCACACCTAGATCTAAATGGCACATAAAATCCAATCTCAGGCGGCTATTAGGTTTTTCAGTGTTACATGGACCTACACAAAAATAGGAAATATATTTCATCTCATAGGAGTAAATGTTTGGGTTTAGGTTAGAGAGCAGTGCTTCTAAATGTAAGCGAGCCTTTGGATATGTACTTGAAAGCAAGCTACTCATCACGGACTTCCAGCTCTTTCGACATGAAAATCACGGGGAAAAAGGTCACCCTTTGTCTCGGCAAGCTGGTAAATTTTCGAGTCCGAACCTCCTTCATTCTGGCGCGAGAGGGGGTTAGGAAGCCTCCTTCATCCATAGCGAGAGGCGTGGGCCGTGTTGACCGAATTGCAAGGGTCCGAGGGTTTGCTTTGTATTGAGCAGGTGAAACAATATCTCCCGAGGTTGTTATGAATATGATGATGATCATAACGCGAGGAATATAGTGGAAATTTGCTAGCTCAAAGGAAAGGAGTTTGGTCGATAAAGGAGCTCCATCTCAAGCTTTCAAATCATGTGAATTGATGAAATGAAGAAAGACATGTCATCGGTGAAAATTCCAAAGCATAAGTACCCTGTCTATCCACAAGATCAAATAGAACAGATGATAACCAATGCCATTACACAGGCAAGAGAAAGTTCTTGGTTTTTCAAAAAAAGCACTGACCTTCATAGTCACAAAGGTTATTTGTCAAGTAATCTATCATGAGATGAACAAGCCAAATATCTCAATCACCCTTAGGACAGTGCAGGGAGACAGTATTACTCTGGCTAGGGTTTTTTCTGACACACAATGATGCTTGCAAGTGAAGATGCTAAGACTGATGTTTTCCAAGTGGTTTACTTACCATCACCTTCAGAGAAAGGCTGTCTCGAACAGAATTGTTAAAAAACCTTCAAATACCTTACCTGATGAAGAGCCTCCTCCATATATGAGCAGATGGCCAAAGCTACTGCAGGTTGCTGAAACTGATTGATACAAGAAAGCAGTGGAAGGATACCAAAAACGGAATAAAGGTCATTACACAGGTGAATGATAGTGGTGATGATGCAAAGGTATTGGTACTCCTATTTTCAAAGAACTATCTATCAGACTATACCTACAGTAGGAAAGAGAAAATATTGAATATATGTGTGCCACTGATACCAAAAAGAAGACTTTCTCCTTGAGGAAAAGGGTCAAGAAACAAAACAATATCATATACCAAAGGTCCAAAGAAGCGCCTTTCAAGAAATGGTGTTTACAGCTCTCAAATGTTTTTGGTGCATTATGAATAGCCCTTCCTTGCTAAAAATCGCCAAGAGAGGAAAACAGTGAACATAGTTCAGTCATGAAATGGTTCTATTGACAAAAAGGGTTTAACACACTGATCAAAACAAAATAAGGACTGTGTATCAAAAAGCCCTGTTTTCATATTCTACAAGCTTGTTTTTTCAGATGGAGGAGGCAAATGGGTATATGATCTTATGATTAGGCAGAAAGACTTTGTTTTGATGAATTATCACTGTTTATATGTCTTATAACAAACACAGTTGTCATCATTCCAAAGGACAGATGAAGCACAGAATTACATGGAAAAGGACCTGCAGACAAGGCTTTTAAAATTCTGTCACCAAGAAGATTTCCCCTTTAAGTTATTGTTCACTATGTTCCAAAGGTTTTTCAGCCTGTGATAATTGTTGGATAGTTTAAAAAGAAGAAGCACAACCTTTATTATTTAAGGGAAAAAGGGTTTTGTATACTACACCTACAGGCAGGGTTTTGAACACCCACTATAGGTAAAAGATGAAGAAGTTGCCGAACACTAAGAGTTGTCAGAGAAAATTGACAAATTACCTGTGTTATTAGAACACCGTAGCTGAAGTGGTGGAGTTGGTTGAATTTTTTGTCAAAGTTTCAAGTTCGGGGTCAAGGTTGTATTCGGGTTCACATATTTAAAAGGACAAAACCCACTGTTTTAAAACAAAACAGAGCTGAGCACCAACGTTCCTTTTCCAAGCAAAAGAACGTTGGAACTTTGTTTAAATTGAAATCAAATAGGGGAAGTATTGTAAATTTCAAAACTAAATTCCCCCCGTGCCTCCACAGCATCAAACAAGCAAGAAAAACTGGTCGAAAATTCACAAGTTTGCACTCAGAGGCAGCGCGACGTGCCTGGGCAGATTTTTGCAAAGGGCTCTTTGTCGGCGCGACGTGCCTGTACGTTGGCGCGACGTGCCTGTACAAGGCCGCCCGACCACACGACAGGCCGACCCGACAAGCTTTTCCTGCGCGACGGGTTTTCTCCAAAGGTTGCCGCGCAACTGTCCAGAGTGTCCAGCGCTTCTTTCATCCTTTCAAGCGGGCATCCATCAAAATTTGAGGTATTTTTATGAACTCCCCATCGATTGCAAGGTGTTGATAAATGACAAGAATGTTTGAAAACCCCGGACCTTGCCATTATTGTTAAAAACAGAAGCAGTTTTTCCTACACAGTGAGATGAGGTAATTGCATTGTGATAATACGGGGTTTTATGGTTAGGAATCAGTTTGTGTCATTTTCAAATCATGTATTGATTGACATCAGAGGTTTCAAGAACAGAGTGACTGTTGTCATTATCTCACAAGCACACCTTTGTAGCAAACTGCCCCCCCTGTTTCACGGTATTTTGTCACTACTGTAAAAAATTGTTAGCAAAGAGTTTCCAAAGGTGCAGAGTCATTTTCTAAAAAGGCAGAGTTGTTGGTGGTTAAATGTAAACATTGGAGGCAGAGGTATACAGGTGATGTTTGATTTCCTAACTTCACAAGAAAAGTGTCCCTCATAAAGCACTGTGTATTGTTAATCTAGGTCTGCCCTCTTTTCACCATATTGTATCATTTTGAAAGGCTGATTGACAAAGAGACTCTAAGGATAAATAGTACACTGAAGGGCATATTTCATTGATGGGTTTCTAACTTTGGAGGCAGAGGTACAAAAGCAGTTTTTATTTTCTTAAAACTTCACAAATGAAAAGGGCCATTTTCTAAAGGAAACAGAGTTCTTGGTAATTGCATTTAATATTCAGAGAGATACAGGTGTAGTGTTGACCTTTGATATTCACAAGTAAAGAGCTGGTCTTCCTAAAGCGCTATGCATTGATTTTACACCTAAACTAAGTCTGCTTTTTCATTGCACTACATTGTATCATTCTGAAGATTGTGGATAGAGAGTTTCCCAAGGTGACAGCACATTTAAAAGGCAGAGTTTGTTAATAAAAAGTTAAACATTGGAGGCAGGGGTATAGAGGTGTTGGTGGAATTTTTAAACTCACCAGCAGAGAGTGTGTTTCTTAAACCACTATGCATTGGTTATACATCTAACTTGGGTCTGCCTTTACCGAAACCATATTGTATTATGTTGAAGATTTGTTAACAGGGTTTTCTGAAGGTGAACAGAGCCACTTTCTAAAGGGCAGAGTTGTTGATGGTTGAAACTTTAAACATTGAAACTAGAGGCACCAAGGTGGTGATTGATTTCTCAAAAATCACAAGTGAAAGGTGTTTTCCTAAACACACTGGGCTAATTTTTCACTTAACCAAAAGGTCTCCTTTCTTTTCCACTGTGTGGTATCTACAGAAATCTGTTGACAGAGGTATTTTTCAAGGTGAATGACCTGAAGAGCAGGGTTTTTTATATTCAAGTTTTGTTTGAAAACACAAATAACAGTGTAGGTTGGCCTCTAACAAAGTCACAAGAGCGGTGATTGTTCAAAACTGTGCACAGGGAATCTACAAAGCAGTTACCCCATCTTTTACACATGGTACCATTGTTAAAAAGGTTACATAGCTGAAGTGTATCCAGAGTTGAAGGACTGTTTTTAAGAAGTGCAGAGGTGGCTTATTCAAAGAAGAATTGTTACATTTTATTCAAAACCACATTGTCTAAACTATCCAAACAGTCTAGTGGCCAGTTTCAATCCAGCAGAGCATTTTTCATACATTGAAGGCAGTTTGCCTCTTCCAAAGCTTGTTTCAAGTCAGAATGCCTCCAAAACGAGATCACAAAGGTGGACCACATAAGAGATATGAGCCTATCTCCATAGAAGAAATCAATGCTCACCCATCAGTGCTTTTCAATTTCCATGAAGTAGGTTGTCTTGATTTCTGTCAGAGGATAGAAGAAGTCAAGAGTTTCTCGCCACTTACACATTTGTGCGCTTTGAGATTCAAAGACAAACACTTCCAATTAGCAGGTCTTGACTTCAAAATCTCCCCAAGGTATGTATCCAAGGCTACCAAGATCCCATATCATGGTGAAAAGTGGTTTAAACAAGCACATCTTGATCTGGAAGATTATAAACCTTTCATCAAGCCTGAACATAGGGAAACCATCACTGCTATTTTTCCTTTCTCCTATCTTCTTGACAGTTATGCTCCGCTGATGAAAGCCATAATGAGATATTTCACTTGTGAAGGGAGGTTTAGCCAAATTTTTGCCTATCATGTTCGTTTGTTAATGCATTTCACCAGAAGCAGGCAATTAAACCTTCCATACTTTTTGTCTAAAAGCATAGAGAAAATGGCAGCTACTGTCCAAAAGAAAGCTCCACCTCAGCAAATCCCTTCTCTCTTTCATCATTCCTTGATCAAAATTATCTTCTTACACCAGCTGGAGAAGAAAGGGGTTTCATGGGATTCATTCATTAGCCATGCAGATTTCGCCACTGTCCCTCCTGTTCATGTGTCTCCTACTCAGCCTGTCCATCGCCCAGTGCCTTTATCTAGTAGGCCTACCCCTAAAAAACTCAAGATGACCATTGGGCAGCCAAGTGAACAGGGAGTAGGAGAGGGCAGTGAACCACAGGGAGAAAAAGAAGGCAGTGAGCAGCAGCAGCCAGATTTTGAGGGACAGCAGCAGTTGGAGATTAGTGAGCAGCAGCAGCCAGATTTTGAGGGACAACAGCAGTTGGAGATTAGTGAGCAGCAGCAACCAGAGTTTGAAGATCAGCAGCAGCTACAGGTTGATGAACATCAGCAAGTACCGGAAGAGGAACAACAGCATACAGCAGTTGAGGAGCAGCAAGTTGGGCAAACAAATGAAGCGCCTTTTGAGCCACAAGCTGGACAGGATGTTGAGGAAGGACAGCAAGCTGAAGCTGCCTCCTTGACAGTGACCAAAACTGTTCCTAAAAAGAGGAAATTGCCCAAAAAGACAGCTTCTAGCTTGCCAAGGATAAAAAGCGCTAGATTGGCATTCAAAGGCAAAAGTAAAATTGGAGAAAGTACCAAGCATGGAGGTAAATCAGCTGTCATCCCTATCCCAAGCGATGACAGTGATAACGAGGCCCGCATCCTTGAAAACCTCCTCATTCACAAAGAAGGGAAAATTGAGGTGTTACAAGAAGATCTTCAAAGGGCGAGGAATTTCAACCATTTCTTGGAGGTTGAAAACAAACAAATGAAGTATCATGCAGCCATTCATGAGGCTAGGGCGATCAAGTATAAGAAAGAGGCAGAAAAGGCACAAGTAAGAATTGAAGAGCTCATAGGCGAGTTTGATGATGAAGAGGAGGAAGACCAGCCTAGGCGGAAGAGGCCTAGAACCATCGGGCTTAGAAGAGCCTTAGAGAAACAGAGAGCAGAAGAACAAGCTCAATTCGAAGCCTTTCCTCTCACTGCCCTCTTTGAGCAGGAAATTGAGGAAAAAAAGGAAGCATGGCTTGAGAGGGCTAACCAGCATTTGGAAACAAAGTTTGAGAAGGCAAACAGGGATCTTGAGCTACAGAGAAAAAGGACTCTTCACTTTCAGAAGCTAAATCAGTTTGCCAGGCGAAAATTGAAGGTAGCATAAGAGAAATTGAAGAAGTTGAAGGAGAGACGCCTAGCACGGAAAGAAGCAAAAAGCATATCAGCCCTTGATATTTTCTCTTCATCTTCGGAGCATGTTTCTATGGACCCTTGAGGGTCATGCATGCCAATTTTGGGCCTGTTTCAGAAACTTTTTGTTTTTTGGCATTTTTGGGTTTTTCGCCAAAAACTCATAAATTCGCCATTTCAGTTTGATGAGTTGTCAAGGGAGGAGGATGATACCAATGGATGCCATAATTCCATGAGCAGGTCTCCAGCGATTTTCAGGGCATTTGAAGATCATTCGCCCCCTCAAATTGGCGAAAAACACCCTCTTTTTGCACATTCTGCCCGCCATATCAGCAGCCTGCTATTTTCTGGGTTTTTGCACACAGGTACAGTTTTGAGGGACTTTCAGAGATCATATTGAGGTGATTCCACTTGCGTCGGAAAGCAGACACAGAGAGCTTTCCAACGAGCCATCATGAGCCTCATTTCAACATCGGGAAGGCTTCCAT